>MCJB01050785.1:60146-90165 GCA_002018475.1 Nicotiana obtusifolia | reverse complement strand
TTATGGGAGTACTAACATTTAATGCTATGAAGATTTACCTATAAATGTTTACCTTTTCATCTTCAGCGTCTTTTTACATCTTCACTGACTCTTACACGCCTTGTGATAACCTTTTTGTACCAAGAATAACTGAATTTCTTACGCACGACGATGACACCTACTGTAACTGGCAAACTCAGTCCCTTAAGCTTAACTTGTTCACACTGCTTGCTTTAGGGAAGCGTCTTCCTGAATGACATTTAAAGGTTATTCTTCTGTTGTCCATCTATTCTTGTCGTAACACGATTTCTGAATCTAAGGATGCCGACTATTATCAGATCATTCGGTCCCTAATTCATGTTCAATTTATCTTGTTCACTAGCGCAGTCTGATTTCTATTACTCCGGTTGTCTAAATTTTTGTTCTAGTAATCACGTTGGACTCACCAAATCATTTCTCGAAATGAGGATATGACTTTTGGCATATACTCTTTTATTGTGTCAAGGCCTATCACCTCTTGTCTTTTCCTTCACTTGACTATAGACTCTTTCATCATATCATATTTTGATTTACCGTTATCGCCCATTTATGACATTTTACTCATAATATTTTATTTACTCTATTCTTATTCTCCTACTAATATTTTCTTCTATTACCTTATTCTGAAAACTTCAACAAAATATTCTTTCACTTTTAGCTCCCCTTGCTCTATCCACTGGCTCTTCGGGTCGCCTAACATTTTCTCTTTACTAGGAACGGGAGCCATACAAAGGTAAATATTTATCCCTTCTAGGATTCCAGTGCCAATCTTCTAAATTTTTCTGGATATTCTAGTATTCATATCTAAATGTACTATTCTAGAGTGCACCATCCGGGTGTCTCAGAAAGAGAACTATTACCACGTTTGCAATATCCTTCCAAAATGTCAGCTAATGCTAACAACCCATCCACCATTTTGGGTTACTCTAACCCCAGCTGGATCCTGATATCCCATCCTTCTCTTAAACAATATCTATTAGCTCCCATAGGACATAACTAAGATGGGTGTGGCCAATTGTACATACCTCTGTTACTGTTGAAGGCAACTCAAAATACTTATATTTCTCTGCCTGAATTGTAAAAATTGATAATCTTCACTAACTGAGTACCTTTTACCTTCTTCATCTTTCTTCTTTTACTTGTTGAAACTTGTATCTACCTTCTGATTCTCTCGTTGCTTTTCAATCCATATGGGTGCATAGATATTCATGCTTTAGGGCTCCTTATCGAGAAGCTTACACGTCTTAGTACACATGTAAGGTCTCGTAAAATTTTGCCTAAAATCCGAAGTTCCATGGTGGAAAGGTAGGCTAATATGTTTGGTGATGGTAGAAATTATGGACCTTTTGAGTTGAACAGTGCGCTGGGGGTAAGGGAAAATTTTTGACAGAAGAAGTCATTTCTGCGGCCCACTATACGGCCACAGAATCATTTTGCGGGCCGCAGAATGGCCGCAGAGTGAAGCAGAAAATTGGGCAAGTTTGGATGGTATTTTGAGGTCAATTATGCGGTCGCGAAACCATTTCGCGGGCAGCACATCGACCGCGGAACCAGCATGAAGATTTTTTCGGAGGGAGGTGCTGGGGCGCATTATGCGACCGCTGAACAGGTCTGCGGACCGCATAATGGCTGCAGAGTGGGGCAGGAGTGCCCAGTTTCGAAGGGCCATTTTACAGACCATTTCGTGGACCGCTGAAGCATTATGCGGTCGCATATGCGACCGCAGATCTGTTTCAGAGCTTTATTTTTCTAGTTTTTATAACCCGACCCTATTCTATTATATAGACTCTAGACCATTTCTTAAGTAAAAACCTGATATTTTGAGAGTGAGAGAGTGTTCTGGAGTGGGAGAGGGTTCCTCAATAATTCATTCTTCAATTCTTGATCAAATCTTGGAAGATTAACAAGGAAAATTCACTAGGTCTTCATCCTAGAGGTAGGATTCTACACCCTAACTCTCAGTTTCGAAATTCAACTAAAAATTAGGTAATTAGTAAGGAAATTCTTGGGTGTGGAAGTTGTTCATTTTGCATGCATGTGTTATCAAGGGTTGTAGGAAGATTTTTGAGCTAAAAATGGTAGATAATGGGTTGTGGGATGATGCAATCCACCATAGGAGGACCTTGAAACCTTAATGCGCACCTAGTGTTTGATAAAATGCTCAAATGAGCTGGAACCATGATCATCTTCCTAATTTTTGGTTCAACTTGTTACATTTCTAAAATAGATCAAAGTTGCTAAGATATTCGAAATATTTTAGAGTTTAAGGAAGCTCAAGTGAGGTACGTTGGCTAAACTCTTCTCTTAGAATTGAACCCCGCAATGTCCTTGTAAGTCTCGTGATGCCCTTTATAAATTGAATTTTTGTCAAATATGCCTCTTGTCAAAATAATTATGTGTTCAATATGTATTCCAAAGATTCTTACTATGTTAAGTTAATGTTTGAAGATGTGGTTTAAGTACGGGCTGTGTGTAACTATGTTATGATTGAAAAACGAGAATTTTTATGAAAGCTATCATGTCAATTGTAAAAGAAGTCACATGTGCCTAAGGCCCTAATTTGCTCAAGTATGTGTTTAAATTCTTAATTTGAAAGGCCATGTTGTTGTTATCCATGATAATGATTGAAAATGGAATAGTGAGCTTGAATTATAAAGTACGCCCAATGTGCTAAGAATGATATTGCGTTATGGCCAATACTTTTAATAACAAATGCTTTGGGAGTATCAATTAGCCACCGCGGAAGGGTAGGTCAGAAAAACCTAACCCCGAAACTACACATGCCGGTGTAGGAGTGATTGAGGGGTAAATCCCCGTGTTAATGTGATGAGACTGTTTCTCCTTATATGGGATGAGATTAGTGTGTTGAGATATTTTTTTCTAAATGGGATGAGATTATTGCTAGCTAGATGTGATGTAATGTCGACCAACACGACATTGTGGTGAGACGACTTTGTTGATCGGGCTGAGATCGGACGCCAATGCCACGCACATGGTGGTATTGTGAGTGTATGTCTCGGGGTGAGACGGCTTAGCTGGTCGAGCTGAGATCGGACTCTGTGCTAAAACACAGTAGTATATTGGTGCTAAAGATCTCCCAACTTAAATTACAGAAACCTACTTGAAATTTACGTTGCCCCTAATATGGCACTTTGATACTGTTTGAGTCTCTTATTGATA
This sequence comes from Nicotiana obtusifolia, assembly GCA_002018475.1. Taxonomy (NCBI): domain Eukaryota; kingdom Viridiplantae; phylum Streptophyta; class Magnoliopsida; order Solanales; family Solanaceae; genus Nicotiana; species Nicotiana obtusifolia. The sequence goes on along the minus strand of MCJB01050785.1, from coordinate 86,967 downwards.
TCATGTTTATTCTACGTTTACTGTTGCTCGTTCTATTGAGAGGGTGTTTAGTTTAACATACTAGTACTATTCCACATGTATTAATGTCCCTTTTGCTAGGGGCGCTGCATCTTTAATGGATGCAGGTGGTTCTATAGCAGGTGGCATTGATCAGTGATAGCAGCACACCCTCTCCTCAATTGATTTGGTGAGCCGCACTTCATTTCGGGGTCCTGTATCTTTTATCCTTTGTTCATAGCATTTGGAGGTATAGCCCGGGCCTTGTTACCGGCACTGACATAGCACTCCTTTGTTCCTGTTAGAGGCTCCATAGACATAGTGTGAGTTGTATCTATTTTCAGAAAAGTTAAACTAAAAATGTTGTAATGGTATCATCTATTCCACTTTAACTATGATTGTACAATGTACTGTTTTGAACATTTGTTAAGGACGTAGCTAATGGAAATGAAATGGTGGTGTTCACATGACTTCTTAACAGCACCTCCCCTATTTAACTACATCCCATATGTTACCAAAAGTCACCAGACAGCCCAAACAATAACAATATAATTCACAATAAGTTCTCCGATTACTTCAACAACCATTTTGAGCGGCAAGTTCGATTTACGATTAACAAACTATGGTTTGAATCCAATTCCTTTTCTATTAATCTGACTACAATATCTATAGCATCATACTTATGCTTACTTTATCATTTTCATCCCAAAACATCAAAAGAATAATCTTCAAATATAGTCCACATGCCTAGCACCTTAACCTTTATCGTCAACCTCTTATTTTTCATGTTATCTTCTTGAATCAGCTTAATTAGCAGATAGATAAGCTTAACAACAGCATCCATAACATAATCAAGCTATGTATAAAAATATCTAGCCACAACAAACTATATACATAGCCTCAACACAGCCCACAAAAAAAGTTAACGATTACTTATGCTATGTCAATTACTATCTTGTAGAGTTTCACTCAAACAACTAAACTAACACATGATTAACCTTAAGCACAACAAATAACATGAAATTAATTACCTTACGTAGTAGATACAACTTTAAATCCTCAGTTGGTGTAGCTCACAACAACCCTCAATCACACCACAACACTATTGAAGTTGTATTCTCTTCTTGAATAAACTTTTGTGTTCAAGTTGGTGTGTAAACACTTGTATTTCGCCTTGAAACTAATATATATGAAGGGGGGACTGATTCTTTGCTTAATCAGAAAGAACAACACGAAATTTGAGGTTACTTACCTTTGAAGAACCCTCCAAAAAAATCACAAGATGAAGAAATACGATCTAACAAGCACCACGTGATTTCTAGTTGGATTCATATTTTTATCTTAGGTTTTCACCATAGAATCATGGAGGAATCCTTCGAGAGAATTTAGGAGTGTTAAGGAACTATCTTGGATGATTCAAATGAGTTAAAACGACATAGAATTGATTTATATACAAGCTAGAGTTTTACATCGACTTTATGGGTCCAATGGAAGCTGCTTGTGCAGTCACGCAAAAACGCGAATATCTCTCTACTCCAATTTCATATTGACAAACAGTTAAATGCATTAGAACTAGACTCATAGATCTTAAATTTGGTAGGTGCATCCCATAGCTCCAAGTATATCGGGAGAAAAGCTTAGCTACATATGACCTAAATTTCAGCATATTTATGAATGTAACTTGTGATGACCTTTGCCAACGTTTATTCCAGTACTTGCTTGAATTCAAAACATAATACACGACTATTAAACAATAAAATTAACTCATAACATAACCTTCTTATCATGTTAAGCACCCTAGTCTCACCCAAAAAGTACATGCTATAACATTCCAACTTGTCGACTTTCAATGAAACTTATTTTCTTCAATTTGTTTAGCTTCTAAGCGTTCCAACCCTCTTGGTACTTGGTATTCATGATCTTAAATATTTGTAACCTCCACGGTAACATGAATAACTTACTTTATAAACTTTTTAAAGATGATTTCATTTCTGAGCTTACATCAATTGACTTACAATGCACTATTACGTATGAAACATAGGGTGTTACACCAACTCCTCGCGCAGATGTTGGTTGCCCCCAGTCCAATGGCCATTAGTTCTATGATACTGCTCCACTACGCCGACATTGAAAATTGTACTCGGACAGTCTGGCATAGGTGGAATCCTGGGAACCTAATACCCCTTTGTCCTGCAATGACCTGTTATTCCGGCTGCAGTCAGTTCTTCTATCAGGAGCGAACCTGTCCGCTGATCGGAAACCTCTGTCACGTCCTTCGGCCCTTTCGTAGAGCAAAAACCGGCCCTTAGAAGATCGCTGATCTACGTCAAAATCATCCTTCGACTTATCCCTGTTCTCTTCTCCATCCCGACCCTTGGTTGATGCCAGGAAACCGAGCCAGTCATCTTCTATTCTTATCTTCAACGGTTGTGGACATCTGCCCATATAGTTGCCTGGAACTCAAGCAGGCTTTCTTTCAGTTTTCAGGAGGTGTCGGAGCTCCTTGGTTTCAGCCCTTTAGTAAATGCCTAAACCGCCCATTCTTCTAACACGGCCGGTAGCATCCTTTCTTTTTGAAACCTGGTCACGAACTCGCGTAACAACTCAGATTCTCCTTGCAAATTCAGAATATGTCCACCTTCTGGGCCTGGACCTTCCTGGCCCCGGCATGGGCCTTGATGAAAGAGTTTGCGAGCATTTCAAAGGAATCTATTGAGTGCTCAAGTAAAAGTGAGTACCATGTTAGCGCCCCTTCTTGAGGGTTTCTCTGAACTTCTTCAGTAGGACCGAATCAATCTCGTGTGGATATAAGTCGTTTCCTTTCACCGCCATTGTATAGGTGGTGATGTGCTCCTGAGGATCCTAAGTCCCGTTATATTTTGGTACTTCGGGCATTTTGAATTGCTTCAGAATCAATTCTGGTGCTGCACTCGGTTTGAACGACAATTGGATGTATTTATTTGAGTTTGGGCTCTTCAACACTGGTGGTACACCTAGAATTTGGTCTATTCGAGCGTTTATTTCCTTCATAAATAGCATGACCTTGATTTTGAAAGGATCATTACCGATTGTTACCAGATCTGCTGTCGATCCCCGTGGCCCCTTCGAAGCCGACCTCACCCCTCGGGGTATTGTTATCAACCCTTCGTGTTGTTTGATTTGCGAGAGCAGCGGAGGAACTGGACCTCTTCCATTCTCGTTGTTTGGAGCACCCAACAATTCTTTCTTTAATTCTATCATGGCCTGGTCTTACAGTGAGAGACGGCCCATGATAGCCTTTTGTTGTTCTCTTTAGATCCTCACCGCTTCCGCAACTTGCTCGTCTTTAGCGTCATCAGGAGTCGCCTCCCGTACGTGTCGGGGATACCACCCGCCAAGAACCATTGTGGCTACGTCCTCCTCGTTGCGGGTGTCAATGATCGAATCCTCGTGTTGAGGCGGATTTTCTTGTGCCTCAACATTGTGTGCGATGTTGACATTGTTATATGCCATCTTTTACGATTTTTTCTAAGAAACAAAGAATCAAACGGATTAGTAATAGACGCAAGGATCAACTCAATTATGCAACTGTCTAAGCCCCACGGTAGGTGCCTAACTGTTTACTCATAAAATGGTACAGTTGAATTTATAATGTGGTTTATAGACAAGCAAATTAATTTGATCCAAAATGACAAAATTAAATAAAATACAAGGCTTAGTATTGAAATCGAGATAAAATAGCAGACAGAATGGGTCCAAGAGCAAGGCTTCCAAAGACAGGAAAATAACGTATTATTTAGCTTGGAATAATGTGTAGCGTAAGTTTATCACAATTTTCTTGTCTCGCAATGGCTGTTGAAGTAACTATTTATAGCTAAACCTAGGGAACAAGGTCCTAGGATCAAGTCCCTCTTAAATGACAATAATGGGGTCCATTGATGAATATGTAACGACAGGTAATGAATGCTAAAATTCTCTATAACGGGCTTGTATTCAATACCAATGAATATTCTTCATTGAATGTTATCTGGTGGCAAATATTTATTTGCCTTCGTTAATAATGTTCCCTTCAGGGTCTACCTGATGCCAACCGAAGCTGTTGTCATCGGTCTTCGTTTTCACTTGCTTCGTCTTTCGTTCGTCCTCGGTTCCATGTGTCACTCTATCATTCGAGTATTTAATGCGAACTGATTTTACCCTATACAGCTTTTTCTCAAAAATGCTTTTAAAAAATTACAGTTTGTGTTTGGCCAGTTTATTTGAGAAATACTTTAATAAGCAGATTGTGTTTGGAGCGGGATGGATGAAATGGAGGCTCGCTTCTGGTATTTTGTGTGACAATAATGTGCTACCTAGACTTAAGGGCAAGTTCTATAAAGTGGTTGTTAGACCCCCCATGTTGTATAGAGCCGAGTGTTGGCTAGTCAAGAAATCTCATGTCCAGAAGTTGAAAGTAGAAGAAATGAGGATGTTCAGATGGATGTGTGGGCATACCAGGAGAGATAAGATTAGGAACGAGTATATTAGGGACAAGGTGGGTGTGGCTGCTGTAGAAGATAAGTTGGGGGAATCGAGACTAAGATGGTTCGTACATGTGAAGAGGAGAGCCCGATTCCCCGGTTAGGAGGTGTGAGGGGTTGACCATGACAGGTCAGAGGAGGGGTAGAGGGAGACCTAAGAAGCACTGGGGTGAGGTGATTAGGCAGGACAAGACACTACTTCAGCTTACCGAGGACATGCCCTTCAATAGGACGGTGTGGAGGTCGAGGATTAGGGTTGTGGATTGACAAGTAGTCTAGAGTTTCGTCTAGTCCTCCCGGTCAGTATTAGTACTAGTCTTGTATTTTGTTATTCTTAGCCCCTTACTATTTCACATTGTGTCATTATTTTCAGCTAGAGTGACTCTATTTTTATAGTGTCGTATTCTTAGATCTATATTATTGCACGTATCTCTATTTACGCTCATGTCTATTTACCTTGTTGTTGCTACTATCTTTTTATTACTTCGTTTGCACTCTTCTTGAGCCGAGGGTCTTTCGGAAATAGCCTCTCTACAGTCATAAGGTAGGGGTAAGGTTTGCATACACTTTACCCTCCGCAGACCCCACTTGTGAAATTTTACTAAGCTTGTTGTTGTTGAGTGTCAAATTATGAAAAAAGACAGTAAATATTCAATTTACAAGTAGTATATTATTTAAAAGAGAGAAATAGATTTAAATATTTATTATAAAAAATGTAATTAAATTTTCTTTATATTTAATTGGAATATAAAATATAAAGTAAAAATATATATGTTAAAGATCTAATCAATATAATAGTTATCCAACCAATAATATTGGGTATCCGATATTATTTATTGCTTATATGATGATTTAAATATATTAAAATATAGTCATCTAGTATAAATTATAAATATAATTCATTAATCCTATATAAAAGTAGAGATCTATTTATAGTGGAGAGAATATTTCAAAGAAGAATAGGAGAAGGAGAATAAATATATAATATAAATAAAATAAATAAAAAGAAAGGGATGCTAGAAACAAAAAAGGAAAATAAAATTATTGAAGGATAATTTGGAAATTGTAAATTTATAGTAAGGATACTTTTGTCTTAAAATATTTAATTTTCTGCTTCTGCTTTTTGGAAGAAGCTAAAATTTGTAGTTGCCGCTCAAAAGCAGAAAAACTGCTTCTGCTCTGCTCAAAAGCATTTTTTCATTCCAAACACATCAAATTTCTATAAAAGTACTTTTTCTGACCAAAAAAAATAAATACTTTTGACCTCCAAGAAGCTTTGCCAAACAGGCTCTTAATTTCAATTTTTATAGCAGTATTTGATAATATATTAGCTTTTAAAGTTTACAGTCTTAAACGTATGATGAGATTTTTTATCTATAAAAGCATATCGTTAGAACGTAATAAATAGTTTATGTCGCCTCTTTATCGGAGGATGCGTTGCAACATGATCGTTAGTAAGGCTGGAAGACTCAATAGAAGCGTCTGTTAGGCCAGCAGTAACCTACAGAATAATAAGATATTTTACTATATGAAATATTAAATACTAACGTGCGTGTTAGCAAAAAAATTTTAATGGCCATACCATGGTCTCGGCGGGCTCCTAAATAAGATCATCCATCTTCGGCAAGTTAGTATCGCACAATGTGGCCTCCGTGATGGGCACTGACGAAATATTTTAAAAAATAAAAACACTTTAGATATTACTGACTAATCTATAAGATAAAAACAAATTGAAATAATAGTAATGCAAACAAACCTGCGCCTGAGTAGCGCTACAATGCTCTGTCGGAACATCGAGGTGATGAAGTATGTGAAAGATCCTCAGCATCCCTCAATGATGAGCCATAGCTCAGTTGTCGCCCACTATGCACCTCTCGTATCGGACGATCAGCAACAATCATTGATGGCTCTGGACGACCACGAAGACACTGATCCTACTCCTGCTGCGTAAAGGCCATGCCCGCGATCAATAATGGAGTTGTGCCTCTGGCCAAGCCAAGTATGTCTGGTCGACCCTGCAGTGATCATCCCACTAGTAATGTGTCATGTGCCAAGTGGCGGCATAGGTACAAGCTGCGGTCGACCAAACTGGCGAAGGACTCGCTCGGTGGCATGATACTCGACTATATTAAGGCATATCAGTGGGATGGAAGAGCTCTACAAAGCTCGACCGCGGGAGCAATACTCTGGCAAGCCAGCTATGAGCGCATCGCTGTATGACCCCCATACGAACTATTTATTAAACACAAGATTCGTGAGTAAACACAACACATATCAAGCAAGGCCCAGTAAACTTAATTATATATGTACCTGAGGGCCTTCTAGTAAATCCAACAAATCGTTAAAATAAGGGGATGATGTCGAGCCTCGATCTCGCGAGCGTGGCCTCACCTATCAACCCACCTCCAAGCTAGTGGGAGAAACGGTGAAGGTGGTGCATCCGGAGCTATCGGTGGCAGATGTGGCTGGAATTGTAGGAACCGCTCCCAGGCCCAAACCTAATATAGATTTGTGGACGTAAAATTTAAGCCATTTTTTACTATGTATGTTATACTCATGAAAAGAATTGACTATGTTTTCACCTGCAGCGGTAAAAAACCGGCAATGTCTCTCTGAGTGCTCATGCACGCCCATCATATCTGCCTATACAGGTAAGCTAGAACAGCTGCACCTCAGCTGTAACCAGATAAATCATCTAGCCGCTCCAGATGATGTAGAAATCGCAAGCTGACTAGGTTTTCCGAAGTGTTGGGGAACAATATACCACCAAACATCATCAGCAGCAACAGCCTCGTATGCCGGTCGATATCCTCTGGTAGTGAATCATCAATAAAATCCACGTCCATCTCCACCAAATACTGCCGAATGGGCGTCAAGTGCAATCGGCTGGCCCCACTCAACCCAGTCGACTTCGTAGGCTGGAAACCAATGAGCTGCTGCAACATATGAAGGTAATCCTCTCCCGTATAGTCTAAAAGAGCATGCGGGTAAGCTACAAGTATACCATCAACAGGCAGCCCAAAAAGAACCTCCACGTCCTTAAGCGTGATGGTAGCCTCGCCGATGGGTAGATGAGACGTGTGCGTCCCCGGTCGCTACCGCTCTATCATAGTCGTGATCAATGCCCAGTCGAACTGCAACTGGTCGATCTCTATGATCCTGTAAAAACCCGTACCCTAAAGCCGTCTAACTATACGGGGATGCAGTGGGTGGTCCTTAATGAACTCCCACATATCGTCTATACATCTAAGGCGAAATGTTTGGGACAGACACTGTCCATCCCAGATGTGTGAAGACCTACGGTTGCCCTGTAGCAAGAGTAGCTCTCGAAATGCAGGTCTGGGATGCACAGGGGGAAGCTCCATGACGATGTCTGTAAATTTAATAATATTAATTAAAGTATTTTTCTATTTAATTGTTTAACTTCTTTAAATATATTGCAATATCTTTTGTATTAATATTTAATCAAAACATTTTCTATGTTAGTCTCTTACATTTTTTGACTAAAATTCGGCAGGGTTTTGTTTGAACTATAATCTTTTTTAGCTATTTTGGGTATAATAGAATTAAATAATTAATTTTCAAAATTATACATAATATAATTAATTAGTATTCACATAAAAATACTTAGTTTGACAAATTTTCTATATTGTTGTTTTATATGTTATTTTCTTACATTTTTTGACTAAAATTCAAGAGGGTTTTTGTTTGAACTATCATCTTTTTTCAGATATGTTTGGGATAAACAGAGAATTAAATAATTAATTTCAATAACTAAAAAGATATTTTAGTAATTATTCATCTAACAAATACTTAGGTTGATAAATTTTCTATATTAATATTTCATTTGTTAGTTTCCTACATTTTTCTACTAAAATTCTATATGATTTTGTTTGAATTATCATCTTTTTAAAGTTATTTTTGAATTATAACATAATTAAATATTAAAATTTCATAAGTAATCAAGATATATTAAATAATTATTCATATAAAAAATACTACAAACTTAATAGTAAATAATATTTAATTTATTTCATTCGTAATATAGGTTTGTTTATTAGTTGTCATATTTTGCCCAAATTTCCCGGCAGCGTCTCTTTTGTAACATGAACTGATTATTTTGTGATTTATATCTAATATTTGATAATTAAATACTAATACATTAAATTCATAATTGAGTACTCTATTCGAGCTTGTTAAGGAGAGCACATAGTTTTTATTCTGCACAACGGAATCTTAAAGAGCACTAAAGTAAAACTACTCTAAATGGCCATAACAAAGTCAACTACCATAAGCTAAAATTTATTATCAGTTTTACTACACTAAAGAGCACTACATAACAATTAAGGACACAACATAACACTAAAGGGCACTAAACAAAAATAAAGTCACAAATTAATATACGTACAACAATAAAATCACATATACAATAATTATTCATAAATTAACAATATATATTTTTACTAATGTTTTAGCACATAAATAAATTAATCCAGATAAAAAATTAAAAAAAATTAATTAAATCACAAAACAATCACAACAAAAACATACTACACAGTAAATAACAACTAATAAGCATTTTATATGCATGAGTTTTACCAAAAAGTAAGTCGGAATAACTCCACATAAAGTTTTTTTAAATGTGAAAATTTGATGATTTGGAAGCTAAAACGAGCAATAGACGAGATTCACTACACGATAACGCCTTTGATCCGGTGTTAGCTTGCTAAAATACGGAGAAGACACATTTTTTGGGGGACAGGTGGGCTCCAATGGAATTTTTTGGTTAAAAAATGGGGGGGGGGGGGGGGGGGAACCGTTTTCACCTTCTGCTTCTGTGTGGTCGGGGAAGGAGACAGGCCGGATATTTTATATAGGTATAGCTCATATATAGGTATGCGCTATATGTATGTGTGTGTGTATATATATATATATATATATATATATATATATTGCCCGTCAATTTAAAATTCAAATTTAGCGCATGTAATTCATGCGCTATACCTTAATGGACAAACGTGTCGTTAAGGTAATGCAGTGAAGAAATGTATTATATATAAAATGATACTCAATTATTTTTTCTGCCTATTTTTATCGTTTGAGTCCAAATAAACAACACTTAATTCCGAACTCGTGTTTAAAAAGTTAAGCATTCTAAGATAGAGAACGAGAGAAGACAGTGTTGGATTTGGTAGACCTTCATATGATGAAGAATCTATTCTCTTTGAGGAAGTCAAAGCAAGAGTATGAACATAAAACATGTCTGAATGATTTGTTAGAGGAGCGTCTCATAGATGAAAGTCACAAACACCAAGAAAGTTTATCAATTTGTAGATATGCGCTCAAAGAAATGACAGACTTAAATCATACGTAACTTTTGAAATATACTAAGTAATTTTAACTTTTTTTTTTTGCAGTATATATATATATACGAAACATAGGAACTAGGTAGCTAGTCATACAGCTTGCTTGAAACAATTTATATGAACCAGTAGATTGTCCTTATATAGCAATGACTTTCTTTTTGATTACTTTATTTTTTTTCCATATTCCTCTCTTTTGTTCTTGGTTATTCATCACATGACACTTTTCTCCAAATTTTGATTAGCGCGATTCTCTTTCTCCACCCATTTGAATTCTATTTTATTTTCTTATTTTAAGTTAAGTAATTAGACGGATTTCAGTACAGCAACAGGCAACATGTCCATGTCCGTCTGCGAAGTGAACCAATGGTTCAAGAGTCTTCTAGATTGGCTTTGCTATTTTATAAAGTAAAGGGGTGGTTAGGTTTGAATAGAGGAAGAATGGTCATGTTCACACTTAACACTTTGGAATTTTGGACTTATCCTCACTCTCAACTCCCAACATCGATCATTTGGTCCACTATTGTTGTTTTCTCGTTATTCTGTGTTCACATCATGTTGGACTTGCTACATTTTATGTTTTGAATCAATGACCGCAGATTGAAATAAAAAAAAAAAAAAAAATGACCGCAGATTAAAATGGATCAAATCAATAAGTGGACCATGATTTAGTATATCAAATATTTGATAAAGTTAAAATGAAATAGGGCAAAAAATGGATTAAATAATGGAATATGTTCAATCCATCCAACATGGCTCAACCTAATGAATTTTTAAAATTATTAGTTTTAACTTCTTCTAGTTTTACATGATCTCATATCTCCATATTTAATTTCTTATGTTCGAATTTTAATTGCATGTTGGAAAACTAATTCAAAATTGTAGTAGGATATCAAAATTATTTTATTTACAAAGTTATTTAATTTATAATATGATCTGTAGTCATAATTAATATAGGAATAGGCTTTCATGTTTCTAGTTGAAATAGGTTTCGTACTATTATAAATAGAGGCATTGGTAGCTTATTTTATGTGTGAAGATTTGTGAGAACTATAGAGAGCTTTCAGAGATTTATACTAATATATTTTCTTTCATATTGGTATAAGAGTTTCTACGATCTTGGGAGAGAATCAAGTAGCTTCCGCTGCCGGCGGGCGGTGCTAGCCAATGTATGCCGCCCTCGGGCCAAAACATATGTTGGCAAAATCATAGATAGTTGTCAATAAAATTAGATTATTCGATGAAATGTTTCAAGAGAGATTCAAGAAAAAAAAAAAATTTAAAGAGGTGCAGACAAATATGGCACAAGATGAAGAAACTCTTCTCTAAAAGTTGGAGAGAGGTTTAAAAAAGGTGGAAGTTGATTATGTGTTTCAACAAAATTGAGTGTTGGTGACAAAGTGCATCAACGGGTGTTAAAGACAGGTGCTTCAACAAAACTGGGTGTTGGTGACAAAGTATTCACTGTACTTGTCCTTTTAGGGTTAGCTGCGGACATGTCCCATATAAATAGAAAAAGAGATAAGGAGTGAGAGGAAGTATTTTTCATTTGGTAAGAACACTTTTTGAGAAGAACTCTCTCTGGAAAGGATACAAACACTACCTTTTTGTAAAGATTCTCATTCATATTATTCTCCATATTTCCACCAGATCCAAGAATTGTTCATACGAATCTTGGATCTATCTGTTATTCGCCGTTGTCAAGCAGAATATTCTCCCTGTCCACTCATTATCAAATGAATCATTCTCCTTATTTACATAAATATCATTTATTGACATTTATTACTAGATATATCTCATTTAGTGTTCTTGTTGTAAAGAAATTTTATATTTCTTGCCATTAATCATATGCAAACTCTGTCTTTCCCCCCGTGCATCCTTATACCTAATATCTAGAGTTATTATCCTTAATTATAACCCTTCATTATATAAATTTAATAGTTAACCTGAGATTATATTTCCTGGTCAAACAATTTGGCACCGTCTATGGGAATTTTCTAGTTAAATTTTTAGTTTCATCTAGATCTATAACTAGCACTGTTTACAAAAAGAAAAAAGAGAGGAAAACTCCTTTTTCCTTGTACACACGAATCTGACATGGCAGGTAATGGAGAAGAAAGAATGAAGGTAGTGGCCGACCTCATCACCAACCTCTTGAACACCATCAATGAGGTTTCTGAAACAGAAGGCGAGGATATAACGCCTAACACCTCCCCCAGGCAAGGTGGCTCGCCCCTCCCTCACGGCAGTATCGCAACATCCCGCGGTAAAGGAGCTTCCACGTCCACGACGGAAGAAACGCCACCAGCAATGAAAAACTACTTGAGGGTTGGCTAACTAACACGTTAACCAGCATCCTCGACAAGCCCGCCCAGGAGACAGCTAGATAAAACGCAAGGACTTGCATTACACCGACAACGGCCGAGCAGTACGGTCCTTTCCCTCCAGTAACAGGTATCACTCAAAATGTTGATAATGCAGGTGATGACACCCTCACAGCCATTCTGAGAAGGATGGAAGAAATGAAAAATGAGAACAAAGTGCTTCGGGACCAAATGAGATAGCACCAAGAAAGAGTCAACAAAATACCCGGTGCCCCAAAACTCTTGCCAAAAAGAGATGCTGGTCGGTTTGTTGAGCAACCATAAAGTGACAAAGCTGCCCCGCGTGCCATACCCAAGCCTTCAAGATGCCGCCTTATCTAAAATATATGGCAGTACGACCGACCTCGAAGATCATGTGACTCACTATGTCACTGCTGTAAAAGGCAATGATCTCGCCAAAGAACAAGTATCCTCCATCTTGTTGAAGAAGTTCGGCGAGACCCTCACTGGAGGAGCATTAACTTGGTATTCACAACTGCCTGCACGTTCAATCGCAACATTCAAAGAGATGGTCGACAAGTTCGTAACGGCCCATGCTGGGGCCAAAAAGGTAGAAGCAAGAGTGAACGATATATTTTCCATCAAAAAATATCCCGGAGAGGGATTGAGGGACTTTCTCGCTCGATTCAACTGAATAAGGATGACCTTACCAAATGTATCGAAAGAAATGGCTGTAGCAGCTTTTCAAAACGAGTTGAACAGGAGTGGCTCAAGGGTGACCAGAAAATTATTAAGTCGGCTTATAAAATATCCTCTAACCAATTAGGATAAAATACACAACGCCTACTGTGCCGAGGTCCGTGCAGACGAGGATGACCTGAATAGGCCAACTCATTGGTTGACCTTGGTACAGGCCGAATCCAGGAAGGATCGAAGAAATGATGTCAAGAGGGATCTTACAGCTCCGCGACCCAACCGAGAAAGACATCAACCGTATATCAGAAAAGCCATCATGCCCCCCTCCCACCACGAAGAGGGCTCATCTAGACCAAGGACAGGGACTCACCAGAACGAGAGAGGTATGTCCCATTTGTTATCCGCTCACAATTTTTATGTGTCACCCTTAGAAATAGTCTACGCAATGGAGAAGCTCGGACCAAAATTCAAGTGGCTACAAAAGATGATATCAAACCCAAGCACCAGGAAGTCAGACGCCCTCTGCGAGTTCCACCAAGAGCGAGGTCACAAAACTAAGGATTGCATCGCCCTAAGGCAGGAGATCGTAAACATGCTTCGCCAAGGACACCCCAAAGAATTGCTGAGTCACCGGGGGTGGACCAACTTTGCCCGAGGACGCGAACAGCACCAGGGACTGCCGAAACCACCCTCACCAACCCGCACCATTCAAATGATCATCGGGGGCGGCGACGACGCTTCGATCAATAGCGTAACGTTCACCACAACCCACAAGATCAAACGATCGATCACTCACGAAGGGTATGACGAACTCGAAGAAAGTATCATCTTCGATAAGTCAGATTCCCACGGTTTTGTTTTCCCTCACTATGATGCCCTTATTATCACTTTACAAATATTAGATTCAGATGTAAGACGCATTATGGTGGACAATGGGAGCGGCGCGTGCATTTTCCACCCTCAAGTACTTGCACAAATGAAACTCGAGGATAAGATAGTGTCGCGCTGCTTCACGCTAACAGGTTTTAACAATGCAGTTGAATGAACATCTGGAGAAATCACACTCCCCGTCCTGGCCGGCGACGTCACTCTGGAAACCATATTCCACATCATGGACCAGGACACAGCGTACAATGCCATAATAGGCCGACCCTGGATATACGCCATGAGGGCCATCCCCTCCAGCTTGTACCAAGCTATCAAATTTCAACCCCATGGGTAATATTAACCATACGAGGAGAAAAACACACATCTCGAAAATGCTACTGCATTGCCCTGGATTATATGACCACCCAACAAATGAAGGGCAAGCCAAAAGAGGCATAACAATTAACGGGGTCGGGGTCGAGGTCGAGCTGTGATGAAAGAGATGACATCATTACAGATCTCAAAATAGTAGAGGCCGCGGGATCAACCATAGAAGACCTTGACCTCGTCCAACTTGATGATAACGATCACAGCAAGAAAGCCTACATCGGCTGAAAGCTTCAAGAACCAGGTAAATTCCGTCAATTCTTAACTGTTAACGCAGAATTGTTTGCTTTTTGCCGTGTAGATATGCCAGGTATCCTGAAGAAGATCAACACACATAAGTTGAACGTCAACCCATTCCACCCCCCGGTGAGGCAGGTTAGCCGGAAGTTCAATTCCTCAATAAACGATGTAGTCTGCGAGGAGGTCAAAAAATTACTGGAAAATGGCTCCATCAGGGAGTCAAAATACCCCCAATGGGTCGCCAAATGGTCATGGAGAAAAAGAAAAATGGGAAGTGGTGAATGTGTGTAGACTTTACAGATTTAAATAAAGCATGCCCCAAAAGATTCATTCGTGTTACCTCATATTGACCAGCTTATTGACGCGATGGTCGGTCATGAATGGCTAAGCTTCTTAGATGCCTACTCAAGCTACAATCAGATCCTCATGGAAGAGGAGGATCAGGAGAAAACCACCTTCATCACCCATCAAGGAATGTACTACTAAAGAGTTATGCCTTTCGGACTGAAAAAAGTAGGAGCGACATACCAAAGGTTGGTGACCAAAATGTTCAAAGATCAACTCGGCAAGATTATAGAAGTCCATATAGACGATATGTTGGTCAGGTCCAAAAGGAAAGAAGATCACATCGGCCACTTGAAAGAAGCCTTAAATATACTCAAGCGATACAGAATGAAACTAAATCCTTAAAAGTGTACATTCGGCGTGACTTTAGGAAAATTCTTAGGTTTCCTAGTATCACAGTGAGGTATCGAGGTCAACCCCGACCAAACCAAAGCCATAGAAGGAATACCAGAGCACTTAACCACCAAAAAACAGGTTAGGAGGCTGACTGCCGTATCGCCACCCTGTCGAGATTCATCTCGCGATCATCTGACAGATGCCACAAGTTTTTCGGCGTACTCAAAAAGGACAACCGCCTTCAGTGTATCTCCGAGTGCGCCCAAGCCTTGAAGGAGTTAAAGGCTTACCTGTCATCACCGTCGCCACTTTCCAAATCAAAACCTGGGAAGCGCCTCCTCGTCTACCTTGCTGTATCTGAAGTGGCGGTGAGTGCGGTCCTTGTCCGAGAAAAGATAAAGGTACGCAAGCTCCCATCTATTACATTAGCAAAACCTTAGTCGATGCCGAGACGAGGTACCCCTGTTGGTCCCTAACACACGCAAGTATACGCGGTCAACAAGTAATATAGGATTATGAGTCCAGGTTGTCGTACCCACAGGGACTTAAATTGACTACTTTCTAATGAACTAATACAGTTATTTAAACAAGCAAAAATCAAGTTTTAATAGATGGGTTGTTCTAACTTATAATTCTAATTTATATCTAAGAATTGCAAGGAACAAGGTATGTGTGTAGTAATCAATAAAGCAAATATTCCAGGGTTGTGATTAATTTTCCAATCCTATTGCGTTCTAATTGACTTCCCGTTCATATAATTCATGTATGGTTGCTAATTTATCGATAAATATACTCATAGCCTTCTTCCGAAGTACTATTCGCCTATTCTTAACAAGATTAACACCTATATTCCTATGGAATTAATCTAGAAAGAATGCAATAAAAACACGATATTCAATTAAACATGGTGATTAAGTATATTCCTATCCTAACCACGAATCCGCCCCCCTTAAAAGGTTAAGAACATGCTTTCTTCAATTCTTTTTCTAATCTAAACATAGTTTTCCCAAACTTAGTATAGATAATTGATAGAACTCAATTGATGGCCAAAACAATTAAGCAATTAGGGATAGAATTGAAGAAACAACCATATGAACATGAATTATAAAAAATGAAATCGTCAAGTTCGAAACACAATATTCATGGCTAATCACAACCCCAGAACAAGGGGTGATTAGCCACTCATGTTCAACAAAATCAAAAGATGAAGTATTGAAAAACTAATAAAAATACTAGACAGAGTTGATGAACTGAAGATCGATTGCGTTGTTGATGTTCCGTAGTGTTCTTAGACTTTCAAATCACGTTTTCTCCCTCCAAGATGGGTTTAGTGGTGTTTATATAGGAGTTGGGAAGGTTTGGGGTCAAATTAGGGGTCTCCTAGACGGATTAGGACAACTTCTCGCAGTCGGCGCTGCAACCAGTGACTTTTTCCAGCTTCTCTGCCTCCAGCGCCACAGGTGGCGCCAGGCGTTGCCTGTGGCGCCCAGTCCCTCTTGGTTCATTTTTTTCTCGTTTTGGCTTGTTTCTTTCCCGTTTCGCCCTCAATTTCTCCCGACTCATTCCTACACATAAAAACACATTACATTAACATGAATCGAAGCAATTAACATTCCAATTTCATAAAACAAGAGCCAAATATGAGATGATTTACATAAAATTTTATATCTTTTCTACCAAACATCAACACCCCACACTTAGACTCTTGCTCGCCCTCGAGAATGGGATTATATACAACCTTCCCAACTACCAAACTCTTGATATTATCACGAAACATTCAACTTTTTAAACAAATCATACTCTTGAACACAATCAATACTAGCAAATAAGTATGAACACATAACTAATCCATATAATTCCCGTCAAGTCCACTTAGACATAACAATTCAATAATATCCAACAACCCAATCGTCACCACCCAACCTCAAAAGCCGACTTGCCACATTAAACAATTTCAATGCATATACTTACCTAACAAGACAATTTATACATTACTAGTCGCTCATGAAATCATGTGCCCTCACCAATATCTAAAGAGTGAACAATATATGAATGAAATCACACAAAATTTGCACAACATACTCTCACTCTCACAAAGAACTCATATGCTTCCCATAAAGTACCATAAGCTTGCCCGTAGTGTAGATTTCCACTAATTGAGTCAGTCAAATCTAAGATCAACTAGGACTTTTCAAGGTTGTAATGTAGGCTAGGGGACGGGTAGGATATATTTGGTACTAGTGGCTAATCCTCCTAAGCACTCCCTTTTTTTTTTCTTTTCACACTCCATACAAATTTTTCATCAACTAGTGAGTTTTCAGTTTAGCTTCAAATAACCAACAAGTCTTTTCACAGTTCCATTCATAATCAAGACAATCCCTCTAACACTGCCCTTACTTCTTTTAGCGACTAAGTGCTTTCGGAGGTAAAGGTTCAAATAAGGCTCAATTTAAGAACAAAATAAAGGGAATAGCTTGTAATGTAGGTACCAAAAGAAAAAGGCTTATAGGCTCAAAAGGGCTAGCAATGGACAATTTTATATTCGATGTGACAAGCACATCCATAATTAAACAAGAAAGTGCCTATATCATTTCTTAGATTATCCCAACTTACAATTTCGCTTTAATTAACACACGGGGCAAGTTCTAGACTATATAAGATAGCATAGAGAATCAAAACCTTACTCACACAATGCACATGACTCAATCACAACGGTTGTGTTCAAATTTCGAGTTAAGCCAGCATATACAATTGAAATAATTAAGCAGTAAATACACTATATGATATGCAAGTCAACAATTGAGAAGAGGTGTCATAAATTGAGCGGTTTCTCTTTCGACTTATAACTTAACTAACGGGAAGTGAATCATGTGTCATAACCTATTGTACTAGCATAAAGCATGTCAAGAAGTATTGCAATATACCCCAGTTCTTCCTAAAACTAGTCCTAAAAGAAAAATTAAAATTGCCCGGTTCGAGCTACATCCTTGGAAAAGAACCGGTGCCCTAAGAAAAACCAAGGAATATTACCTAATTATCTAAAAATAAAATAAAATCTTTTTGTCATATTTAATCCAATTTTTGTCCCTCAAGAAAACGATCCATCGTCGGGAAAAATCTAGATTATATATAACATAAAATTTATTTTTTTTTCGTTTTTCTGTTGTTTTTTTTTTCAATTTCCTGATTTTTACTTTATAACTAAACTAACAACCTAAAAAAAAAAACAAAAACACTAAACATTATCCACCAAGAAAAAAAGAAATAAATTACAACCACAATTAACTAACAGATGCACACATTTCAACAACAATAATTACCAGCATACGAAGTACTTTCCCCCACCCCACACTTAAAATATGCATAGTCCCGATGCATTAACAATATAAATAATAAAGCAGGGTGAAAAGAAAAACACCCTCTCAATCGGTGCCGGTTTCATCAGATTCCAGCTCAAATGGTACCAAAGCCATAGGCCCTATAGCTTCATCATCATCATCCCTTTCATGATCTGAGCCTTGCACAGTCTTGACGTCCTCGGCCGAATGAACCGGACTGCCAGGTGCAATCCTGAGCATCTCCTTCGACGCGCCGAAGAGATCATCGCGCAAGTGCATGCGCTCATCATCAGAGATTCCCGCTCGGCTTATGAGTAGGTTGATAACATTGTACATGTACTTGTTGAAATTTTCATCCCGCTCCAACCTAGCTGCTGGGGTGAGTTTGGAGGAAGGATCCATGACTGAGGTAATTTCCATAAGGCCAGCTGGGGCTTCCACCACTTCATCATGCCCCGGATATTCGGGCACTCCCAAAAATCTCATATACTGGGTCAAGAGGTTGCCATAGTAAAGCCTCCTAATCTGTCGCCCAAATCTGGTACGGGCCATCTCGGTGAGCATGATCTCCGCTATGTTGATAGGCCGGCCGGTCATGAGGGAAAAAATCAAACACGCTCGAGCTCGAGTGCAATCGCTGCTGTGTTCAGCAGGCATCAGCCTAGCCTGCACAAAATTTTGCCACACCTTGGCGATATTATTGAAATCTGCTTGAACTATTGAGAGATGTAAATTCCCCTGCTTTCTGTCCATTTAGCATTGGAATCAACGCCACAAAGAGTATACCTGATGAGCTGATAAGGGGGACTTTTGATGAGGCTTTGAAGGCGCTGAGGGTCGACATTTTCAACACCCAAGTAGTTGCACAGCTCTTCCCTTCCCAATGGCACCTCAATTCCTCGAACATAAGAGATGGAGCTCTGATGGACCCAATTAGCATATAATTCGCGAACTAGACTCAAGTTTGCTGGCCCTGGGCAATCAAGAAAATTTTCCATTCTGGAGAGGCGGAGTCGAGCAAGGACATCCGGGAATCACCTTTCTAGTGAAGTGGTGTTGATGCCCATCTCGGAGATGTAGCGCCCTGTGGGCACAAAGTTCCTATACCAGACGGTGGCAGCATCATTAACAAAGTCCAACCGAGGGCGAGGCCGTGGGGGAACTTGCTGCGATCCTTCATCGACTTGTTTGCCTTTTGATTGTCGAGATGATCCTTCTCCCTGTTTGCGCTTTTTAGGAGCTTGTGAAGTGGCAGAAGCCTTGCCAAGTGCTTTCCCTTTTGCATCGTCACGTGCCATATCGTCCTGCAATATGACAAATAGAAAAATGAGAAAAGTGTAGTACAATTTCAGGAAAGGGCCCCACACTTAAACTCGACGTATAAAAACAAGTGTTGCAAGACAATTGACGGGTACTCAAGACTTCCCCGTGTGTGAGAAATAGCAACGTGAGTAAGTGATAACGATGATATACGAGAAAATCTTGGCACTTTAAAGTTAAAAACGAGAAAATATATACATACATGAAACTAACGTATACAATTTTACAACATACATGAGTAATAGATATGGCGCACGACATGTTCACATCAAAATCGACCCCTTAACACGTATAATTCACCCAAACTACCCCATACTTAATTCAAATGCATGTATAAGTATTTCCGATTACTCATGGATTCACCGGAGCATTAAAATTATCATTCAGGCATTTAAACAAACAGGTGGTGGGCATGTCTAAGTGTTCTTCACCTTCAATCAATGGTGAAGGGTAGTAGCCCTCCCGATTTTGACGGAGTAGAGGGAATGTTAGTTTACTACTCCGATACAACAAAAACCAAACAAAATTCGGGCTTACATTCATATAATCATGAGTTCTTAGAAGAGACGAAGAGGAAGGGGATGCTAAGGGGGTAGGCACATGAATGTCTATACGATAAAAATAAACTACAAAACAAGTAAAGGAGAGGAAGAAAAAGAAAGAGAAACGGCATACCTGACTGTGAGAGATTAAAGAGAAAAGAGAGTTGAAGTTTTCAGTGAGAAGAGGAAGAAGACGTAGCAGAGGGTGTTTTTAGTTCGATTCTTGTTGTTTTGTTGGGTTAAGTAGGGAATTCGGGTGGGTTGGTGGGTTAGAACGGGTTTAAATGTTAGTGAAAAACGGGTATGGGTCGGGTATTAGTGGATGTGGGTCAGAAAATTAAAAAGAGAAATTACATACCTGGTCACCCCCCCAGCCGGCGCCTGGCGCCCCTCATGGCGCTGGGGGTCTTGAACTTACTGCCTTCAGCGCCGCAGGCAGCACTGGGCGCTGGCCTGGGTGCTGGAGGCAGAACTGTTTTCGCCTTTTCTCTTCTTTATTTTTTTTTTTTTGTGTGTGTCACTTATTACAACATACACTATTTTAGTACATCAATTACATTCCTCTAGCTAATCTAAAAAATTAAAACAAGAAGTTAACTAAAACAACATTAAAAATTGGGTTGCCTCCCAACAAGCGCCTGATTTAACGTCGCGGCACGACTCAACTTTTTCACCTTATTCATTGGTAAGCACGATCTTGGTTTTATCCCTATTGATCAGACCTCCACAATAGTGCTTAACCCTTTGTCCATTCACCAAAAATTTTCTTTCACTGTTCAGAGCTTGCAGTTCAATTGCACCATGTGGTGTAACTCGCACCACTTCGAAAGGACCTGACCACCTCGACTTTAGCTTTCCAAGAAACAGCCTTAATCTCGAATTGAATAATAGCACTTGCTGGCCTGGTTCAAAATGGCGCGGTTTTATGTGCTTGTCATGCCATCGCTTTGTCTTTTCTTTATATAATTTCGCATTCTCGTAGGAGTGTAGCCGAAACTCATCTAGTTCATTCAATTGCATGAGTCGCTTTTCGCCCACATCTTCAAGATCCATATTCAATCTTTTTATCGCCCAGTAAGCCTTATGTTCCAATTCCACCGGTAAGTGGCATGCCTTTCCATAGACTAATTTGTAGGGAGATGTTCCAATTAGAGTTTTGAAAGCTGTACTGTATGCCCAAAGAGCGTCATCTAACTTTGAAGCCCAATCCTTTCTATTCACGCTCACTGTCTTCTCTAGGATTTGTTTGATCTCTCTATTGGATACCTCATCTTGGCCGCTTGTCTGGGGATGGTATGCTGTGGCAACTTTGTGACGCACCCCATATTTTGCTAAAAGATTATTGAGAAGACGATTGCAAAAATGTGTTCCTTCATCGCTAATTAATGCCCGTGGAGTGCCGAATCTGGAAAATATGCTCTTCTTGACGAATGCAGCGACTACCATGGCATCATTTGTAGGCAAAGCAATTGCCTCTACCCATTTTGACACATAATCAACGCCAAGCAGAATGTATTTGTTCCCTCTGGAAGGCGGGAACGGTCCCATGAAGTCTATCCCCCAAACATCAAAAAGTTCAACTTCGAGAATGTTGTTGAGGGGCATCTCTTGATTCCTTGTAATGGTGCCTGTTCTCTGACATTGATCGCATCTTTTTACAAATGCATGTGCGTCTTTGAACAAAGTTGGCCAAAATAGACCGGATTGTAATACTTTAGCTACTGTTCGGTCGCCTCCGTGATGGCCTCCATAAGGTGAGGCGTGACAATCATGCAATACACACTCAACTTCTTCGTCCGGAATACATCTTCGCATCAATTGATCAGCGCACTGTTTGAACAAATAAGGTTCGTCCCAGTAATAGAAATTGACGTCGTGCAAGAACCTTTTCCTGGCTTCAGTTTTGAAATCTGGAGGAAGCACTCCGCTCACCAAGTAGTTCACATAATCCGCATACCAAGGGGGAGAGTCATGACTGATTGCAAAGAGGTGTTCATCTGGAAATATTTCCTTTATTTGTCCATCTTCTTCCATGTGATCATGATTTTCTAACCGGGATAGATGGTCCGCTACCTGATTTTCAGTCCCCTTTCGGTCTCTGATTTCTACATCGAATTCCTGCAACAACAATACCCAGCGCATTAATCGAGCTTTAGACTCTTTTTTAGTAAATAGATACCTGATCGCTGCATGGTCAGTGTGGACTATGACTTTCGTTCCCACCAAATAGGCTCGGAATTTCTCAAATGCCCAAACTACTGCTAGCAACTCTTTTTCGGTGGTAGTGTAGTTTTGTTGTGCCGGATCAAGAGTTTTGCTTGCGTAGTAGATTGAGTGGAACACCTTGTCTTTCCGCTGACCCAGCACTGCTCCAATTGCCAAGTCACTAGCATCACACATAAGTTCAAAGGGCATTGACCAATCCGGTGCTACGATGATAGGTGCAGTTATCAGCTTCTCCTTAAGTGCTTCGAACGCCTTGAGGCAAGAATCATCGAATTTGAATGATACATCTTTTTCAAGCAACCTGCACAAAGGAGTAGCAATCTTAGAAAAATCTTTAATAAAGCGTCTATAAAAACCTACATGTCCCACGAAGCTCCGGACACCCTTGACGGAAATTGGAGGAGGTAATTTCTCAACGGCCTCCACTTTCGCTTTATCTACTTCGATGCCGGTTCTGGAGATCTTATGACCCAATACAATTCCTTCTTGCACCATAAAGTGGCACTTTTCCCAATTAAGTACCAAATTCGTTTCTTCGCACCGTGCTAGCACTTTGCCGAGGTTCCTTAAGCAATCATCATATGAAGACCCAAAAACAGAGAAATCGCCCATGCACACTTCCACAAATTTTTCCACCATATCGGTGAAAATGGCCATCATACATCGTTGGAATGTTGCAGGTGCGTTGCAAAGGCCGAATGGCATTCGCTTGAAGGCGAAGGTGCCAAAGGGAAAGTGAAGGTAGTCTTCTCTTGATCTTCGGGGCATATGACAATTTGATTGTACCCCGAGTAGCCATCCAGAAAATAATAATATTCATGCCCTGCTAGTCTGTCGAGCATTTGATCAATGAATGGGAGTGGGAAGTGGTCCTTTCGGGTGGCTTTGTTGAGTTTCCGATAGTCAATGCATACCCTCCATCCTGTGATGGTGCGAGTAGGAATCAATTCGTTCTTCTCATTCTCTACAACGGTCATTCCTCCCTTCTTAGGTACACACTGCACTGGGCTGACCCAATTGCTGTCAGAAATTGGAAAGATTATACCTGCGTCAAGTAATTTTATTACCTCCTTCTTCACCACTTCTTTCATTATTGGATTCAGTCTCCGCTGCTGCTCTACACTGGGGCGGTGTCCCTCTTCTAGAAATATTTTATGCATGCAAAACGATGGACTGATTCCTTTGATATCTGCGATGGTCCACCCAATTGCCTTTTTGTATTCCCGAAGGACCCGTAGCAATTTTTCCTCTTGTGTGCTAGTCAGACTGGATGATATGATCACTGGCAATGTCTCAGACTTACCCAAATATGCATAGCGCAGATGCGCTGGAAGTGGCTTGAGTTCAAGCCTTGGTGCTTCCTCAATAGATGGCCTGGGAAGGGTCAGAGTAACAGGCCTCTCGAATTCTTAAAATTTTCTGAACCCCTGAATATAGTTGCAAGATAGGTCCAGTAACTGATCGGTTTCCCTCATTATCTCATCTTCATTAACTTCCATATCCCCAATCAATATACGTTCAACAGGATCAGTTGGGCTCAGGTACTGCACTAAGGATGTAGAGACATTCTCCACCACTGAAATCATGGATAACTCTTCGTAATGTGTTGGCAGTCGGAGTGCTTTATAGACATTAAATACTTCTTCTTGGTCCCCCACCCACATAGTCATTTTTCCTTCACAGACATCTATGATGGCGTGGCCGGTAGCTAAGAATGGACGCCCCAAAATAAATGGGACGTCCTGATTTGGCTCGTAATCCAAAATGATGAAATCCGCAGGAAATATAAACGAGCCAACTTGGACTAGGACGTCTTCAATCACACCCTCCGGATGGGCCAAAGAGCGGTCTGCCAACTGTAATATAACCGTGGTCGGGCGTGGGTCACCTAACCCCAACTGTCGGAACACTGAAAGTGGCATCAAATTTATGCTTGCTCCGAGGTCGCATAATGCTCTTCCCACAGCATGTTTCCCAATTGAAATCTGAATAGTGAAGCTGCCCGGATCTTTTAATTTTTGTGGTAGCTTGCCTTGAATTCTAGAACTGCACTCTTCAGTAAGTGCCACCGTTTCAAATTCAGTCAATCTCCTTTTATTGGCGACAATGTCCTTGATATACTTTGCGTATTTAGGCACCTCTTGCAAAATATCCACCAATGGAATGTTGATTTGTACCTGTTTTAGAATTTCAAGGAACTTTTTGTAGGCCTCATTGTCTCTCCACTTCTGTACCCTTTGTGGAAAGGGAGGTGGTGGTCTTGCAACCAATTGTGGGGGTTGCTTAGCTCCTGCCTCTTCAACTGATTTCTCAACTTATTTGGCCTTCTCTGTTGTTACCTCAATGGTGATTGGTTTTTTATTGAAGGTCACCCCAGTCCCTCTTGGTCCGTTTTCTTCTTGTTTTGGCTCGTTTCTTCCCCGTTTCTCCCCCAATTGCTCCCGACTCATTCTTACACATAAAAACACATTACATTAACATGAATCAAAGCAATTAACATCCCAATTTCATAAAACAAGAGCCAAATATGAGATGATTTACATAGAATTTTATATCTTTTCTACCAAACATCAACGCGTCAGAGCATCATTCGCAAAGGCAAATAGAAAATGGGCTGAGGTCTGACCCTTGGTACAACTCTATCATAACTAGGAAGTGTTCCGATTCCCCTTTCACAGTCCTCACTCGAGTCTTAGTTCCATCATACATGTCCTTAAGAGCCCTAATATATGCAACAAGAACACCTCTAGCCTCCAAATATCTCCACAGAACCTCCCGGTACTTTATCATAAGCATTCTCTAAGTCGATGAACACCATATGTAAATCCCTCGTCCTCTCCCTATACAGCTCCATCAACCTCCTAACAAGATGGATAGCTTCGTAGTCGAACGTCCCAGCATAAATTCGAACTGGTTTTCAGAAATAGTCACGATCCTCCTCAACCTTAGCTCCACCATTCTCTCCCAGACTTTTATAGTATGGCTTAGTAACTCGATGCCCCGATAGTTGTTGCAACTTTGGATATTACCCTTGTTCTTATATAGCGGCACCATCATACTCCATCTCCATTCTTCGGGCATCTTCTTTGTCCTAAGAATGATATTAAGTAACCTAGTGAGCCACTCCAAGCCCGCCTCACCCACGCTCTTCCAAAATTCCATTGGGATCTCGTCTGGACCTGTCGCTCTCCCCCTGCTCATCTTACACATAGCCTCCTCAACCTCCTCAACTCTTATGCGCCTACAATATCCAAAGTCTCGACGACTCTCCGTGTGTTCTAAATCACTTAGCTCAATGTTCCTACCCCCTCTTCGTTCATGAGTTTATGAAAGTAAGTCTGCCATCTTCGGCGAATAAGTGCCTCATCCAACAAAACTCTGCCTTCCTCGTCCTTGATGGACTTCACTTGGTCTAGGTCACGGCCCTTCTTTTCTCGCACCCTGTCTAGTTTGTATTTCTTATCCCCTTATTTTCCTCAAAGTTCTTCGTACAAGGATTCAAACGCAGCAGTTTTGGCCGTTGTGACCGCTAACTTTGCTTCCTTCTTAGTTATCTTATATTGCTCCCACCATACGAGCCCTTCGAAATCCCCAATATCTCTATAGCAGCCTCCCTAATTCAATTCGCAGTCAAGGTCCACATACCACTCCCATCCCCGCTACTCCTCCAAGCTCTCATGTCCAACAACTTATCCCCCAACTTTTGAGCTCTGTCTTTAGTTAAATCTCCCCACTTGATCCTAGGTAGATCAAACACCATCCTCTTTCTCCGTTTCCTCATGATCTCCAAGCCCATGACCAGAAGCCTATGCTGAATTGTGAGGTTCTTACTCGGGATGACCTTGCAGTTTACGCTCATGCCTTTATCAGACTTCCTGCAGAGTAAATAATCAATCTGGGTCCTGGCCACTGAACTCTGAAAGGTGAACAAGTGCTCCTCCTTCTTCGGGAAATGTGATTTAACTATCACCAAATCAAAATCCTTAGCAAAATCTAGCAGTAAAGTTCCACCTCCATTTCTAATTTCAAAACCAAACCCGTCATGCACGTCATCGTAGCCCCCAGATGTCGCCCAAATGTGGCCATTGAATCTCCTCCAATAAAAATCTTCTCACTGTGTGGAATACCACAGATAACCTCATCCAAATCCTCCCAGAAACGGCTTTTGACCTCCTCGTCCAAACCTACTTGAGGTGCATACGCACTAATCACATTTAAAATAAAACCCACAACAACTAGTTTAATGCTTATCAATCTGTCGTTCACCCTCCTAACCTCCACCACAAGCTCCCTAAGATCCCTATCAACCAAAATACCTACCCCGTTCTTGCCCCCTCCCCC
>MCJB01050785.1:0-60059 GCA_002018475.1 Nicotiana obtusifolia | reverse complement strand
CCCCGCATCCAGAGTACCAAAGCTTATACTCATCTATATCCCGTGCCTTATCACCCACCACAAATTACATTAATGGGTATTGTTTAGATAGAACATGTCCCAGTAAAATAACTATTCTTGAAGCACTTGATCTGGATGAAGCTTGAGAGAACTTGGTAAAATTTTGTTTAAATTCGAAATAAGAGTTAATCAATATTAATTAGAGATGATCATCCTATTTATTTGCATGATATTTGAAACTTAAAAGTAAGATCATGTAAAATTGGATCGAACTATACGATGAATACCTCTAATTACTCCAAAAGGTATTGTTTCGATAGAACAGATCCAAGTAAAATAACTATTCTCGAAGCACTTGATTATGATGGATTTTAAAGCGATTCTTGATGAAATTTTATTTAAATTTTATAGTATAGTTAATCAAAGTTAATTAGAGATGATCGTGATATTTATTTAAATTATATTTGAAACTTACAAAGTATGATCCTATAAAATTAAGTCCAAGGATGAACACCTCTAAATTCTTGAATCTTAACATATATAAAGTATTGGGAACCAAAGATTATACTATGCAACTTTGACATATATGTGCATTTCTTAGAGAGAGACGTACAATCCCCATAAGCGTCCCTCTTTGTTTAATCTAATTTATACCGTACCAAAGATCCCTAAACCTTCTTCTCTCAAAATTTGCTTCTCGTCCAAATTTCTCTCAAAGATGAAGCTTCAACCTCATTCTTCATCTCCGCTGGCATCATCCGGCAAAATCAAAAGTAAATTTATTTCTTCTATGTCTTCTGAAGTATCTTTCTTCTTATTCACTTAAAACTAGAATCTCTTCCATTTCTTTCTAGCGGAAGTTTCACTGTTTGGGTGTTTAGAATGCTAATTGTTGCGGTGAATACTGATTTAGTGCTGAATACTGATTGTTGTTGTGTGGGAGCAAAAAGTGAGATGGGTTCCTATGGCATATGGCCTCTTTCAATGTGACGGATGTACTGCTTGTTTAATGTGATCTTGTTTATCTCTGTGTGTATTGTGGGATGAAGTCTGAAAAGAAGCTAAAATTAGCTCAAGTAACTACTTTCTGTGTACCTAGTGATCTGTTTAAATCCATTGCTGCAATGATTTTAGATGAGGTACAACCAACTTCTTACTTCCGTTGCTTTAATTATTAATTCTAAGGTGATTTTATAACAATTGCTACAGATTCTTTCATCCAGTGCGTAATACATTACGATCTTTCATTGTCACAAACATCCTATCGTGAGGATTAGCACTATGGGATGTTGTAACTATGGAATTGCTATGAAATTTATCATATTCTTGCCTTCTAAGCATACCCTTTTCGTATTTTTGCTTTATTTCATAGATTCAATGTTTAAAATCCCAATTTGATACTGTAACTATGGACTTGCTTATCGAAAATTGTCATATTGTTGCATTCTAATCACACCCTTTTCGTATTTTCACTTAGTTTCATGTATTCAATGTTCAAAATCCCATTTTGATAGTACTCATCAAGTTTGTTTACTTATTTGTTCTTTTCCTGTTAACTCTGGAATTGATATGGGAAAATTTTAGGCATGCCCTTTTTGTGATGCTTCTTTGTTTCTGAGATTCAAGTGTTTAAACTCCCTTTTCGATAGCCCCATCAAATTATTAATCTCTCTTAGCTCTGGAATTGATTTTGAAAACTTATCATAACTTACAGGGTTCCTAGCACACCCTTTCATATTTTTACTTCGTTCTCAGATTAAATGTTCAAAATCTCATTTTAAGAGTCAGCGTCTAATTTGTTTTCTTTGTTTACTCTGGTGATGGTTCATGAAAATTGGTCATATTCTTGATATAAGTTAGTAACTGATAAGTTTTAGTTACATTTATTTTTCAAACTGTACATTGTAGCTTCCTGAATGTAGCAAGTTATATTTATTTTTCAGACTGCACATTGTAGCTTCCTGAATGCAGCAAAATTGGCCTTTAAATTGTATAAACATGGTTAAGTGATCTTTTTCTTTTTGATGCATCTTGATTTTATTTTATTTTTCTTTGTAGAAAATTTTGAAATGGACAAGAGTTGGATGCGTTGTAACAATAGACTAAGCGATGTGTACTTAAAAAGAGTCGGGGATTTTCTTCAATTTGCTTTTAAGCAAACAAATGACAGAACTAGAGGTGAAATTCCTTGCCTTTGTAAAAAATGCAATAGTATTTTTCACGAGACCAGAGACAAAGTCAAGGAACATTTAATAATTTTTGGGATAGTCAAAGGGTACACTCGCTGGCTTTTGCTTTTTCACGGAGAATTTGTATCCAAAGAGCAAATAACTAACAATAATAAAGTAAGATAAGAGGAAGGTGATGATATAGTTGAAGTAATTTATGATGCTACTGGCCTTGATATCACGGATTGTTCTGGTGGGGTTGATCCTTGGGAACCTGCTTCCTTACTTTCCAAATTGCTCTGAGGATGCTACACAACAACTTTATCCAGGCTACAAAAATTTCTCCAAATTATCACTGATTGTGGAGTTATTCCAATTAAGTGCCTTTTGGGTTGAGTGATAAGCAACTGATTGCATAATGAGTTAATTAAATGAGCACCTCCTTCTGGTGCAACTTTACTAGAATTATAATATGGAGCAAAAAAATGATTCGGAGTTTAGGACATTGTTATGAAAAAATATATGCTTGCGAAATTAATTGTATGTTATTTTGAAAACATAATACAAAAGTTGAATCTTGCTTGATTTGTGGTGAATCCAGGTGGAAATGAGTTGAAGGTAAATAAGCTAATGGGGCTACTCTAGGAAAGACTGGAAATAAAATTCCTCAAAAAATTTTATGTTACTTTCCTTAGAAACCACGATTGTAAGGTTGTTTATATCACAGAAATAGCTTCAGACATGACATGGCATCATGATCAACGTTTGAAAAATGGGGTTATTAGATATTCAGCCGATGCACGGAAGCATTTCGATACATCTAATCCAGGCTTTGCTAGAGATCCTCATAATGTTAGGCTTGGATTAGCATATGACTGGATAATCCTTTTGGCAATTTAAGTGTTTCTCATAGCACTTGGCCAATGATTATTACTGTGTATAACCTACCCCTTGCATGTGCATGAAACAGCTGTATTGCTTCTTATCTTTGTTGATACCTACCCCTAAAGTTCCTGGAAATGACATAAATGTATACTTACAACCTCTGGTGGATGAGTTACAAGAATTATGGTATAATGGAGTCAATAATAATGACGCTTCGAGAAAGGAGAACTTCGGTATGCGGGCAATACTCTTATGGACTATAAATGATTTTCCAACTTAAGCCTACTTGTCTGGATGGAGCACAAAGGAAACTTTGGCTTGCCCCTCATGCAACAAAGAGACTCCGGCTACTCGACTAAAGTATGGTCGTAAGTTCTTTTACATGGCCACTCATAGGTTTTTATCGTTTAATCATAAGTGGCGGGTAATAAACGTGATTTTAATGGAGAAGCAAAAAGAAGACCTGCTCATAAAATTCTTTAGAGATGATATTTTAAACCAGTTAAATAGCTTGGAAGACATTAAATTTGGTAAGACCCAGAAGAGAAAAAGACGAAAAAAGTTAGGGCGTTCATAACTGGAGGAAGAAAAGCATCTTTTTCAAACTTCCTTATTGGAAAAATAATCTAATACACCATAATTTAGACGTCATGCATATCAAAAAAATGTGTGTGAATAAATTACTGGGACGTTATTAGATATGAAAGGAAAAATAAAAGATAATATGAATGTCAATTTAGACGTCATGCATATCAAAAAAAATGTGTGTGAATAAATTATTGGGACGTTATTAGATATGAAAGGAAAATAAAAGATAATATAAATGCTCATCGTGATTTGAAGGAGTATAAGAAAAGATTTTGCATCCAACTAAAAGAAATGGAAAGTGGTATGATTGAGCAACATGCTATACTTTATCACCAGATGAGAAATCTAAAGTACAAAAGTTCTTGAAAACTATTAAGGTTCCAGATGGTTATTCTTTCAATATATCACGGCGTGTAAAGTTAAAGGATCGTAAAATTTATAGACTGAAGAGTCATGATTCTCATATTCTTTTGGAACAACAGATGAGTCCTACTGAACCATGTCTCTGATGCTATCACTGAGCTAACTATTTTCTTAAGAGTTTTGTTAAAAACTGTAAGAGTTGATGATATGTTGGATAAATTTGCAACTCAAATTCCAATAACATTGAGCAAAATAGAAAAAATCTTTCTACCAATATTTTTCGATATTATGGTGCACGTGGTCATTTGTTTCTCAATAAAAGCTAAGCTTATTGGACCTGTACAATACAGATAGATGTATCCAGTAGAGCAGTATATATTTGTATTTTATAATTTCAATTTAATTTTATGTGGCTTGTTAATTTATCATGCTGAGCGTTTAACCGAATATTATATCATGTAGATTCTTGCGCAAACTGAAATGTTATGTTCGCAATAGAAGTCGACCTAAAAGATCTATTACAGAAAGGTATATTGTTGAAGAAAGTCTAATATTTGTTCAAGGTAATTATATGGAAGTGGGAAAGGATATAATCGAATGGACAAAAATGATGAAAGTGATCATGTTGAATCATACTGTGGATTATCAATATTTCAACAAAAAAAGTTGCCCTTTTTAAGAGAAACATCCAGAAATCTTGAACAGCTTGAGCGAAAAACAAGTTCATTTTTATGTTTTGAGAAATTGTGAAGAAGTTCAACCATTTTTACGGTATATATTCTTATGGTGTTGTACATCGCTAATTTGATTTTGTTAGCTTTTTCTTGATTATTATTTTTATTTTTAAGCAATGAGTATGGGCAGAATAGTAGGAACATGGACTTCGATGATTGATTTTTTCATCGAGTAAGTTTTCATGGTATTTTCAATTCAAATTTTCATAGTTATTTGGTATCACTAGATTAATTATTTATTTTTGTATAAATTGTACAAATGGGAAGAAAATTTGCATGCAAATTGCGGGTTATATTCTTTAGCTAGAGGTCTTTTTGATGAAATTCAAATATTCAAGGGATGTGAAATAAATGATTTTAAGTTTCATACTAAACAACTTGAAGGAAACAGGGTCAATCAAAATAGTGGTGTTTTAGTAAAAGGAGTAACGAATGGTCAAAATATAAATTATAATGGTGTTCTAACTGAAATACTAGAACTTCAATACTTAGAAGGTAAATGGATTGTTTTATTTAAATGTAATTGGTGAGATGTCTATGTCACGCCCCAAACCTAAAAAGGCGTGAGCGGCACCCGATGCCATACTCGACCCGAGCGTACCACTTTGACTGTTAACTATGGAGGGGTAAGCCTCAACTTAGGCCGATGAGGCCATATTCTGAATCATCTGAAAATAATGTCTCTCTCATCTGAGGGGTAAACATACCCAAAAGCTCATATACATAACTATGCAGGCCAATGAAGCCGCCATGAACGTCTACAACCAACTGTACCAAACTGAACATGCACACAGGACTAACAAGGCCACAATACTAACATACAAAATATACAGGACTCATCTACAAGCCTCTAGAGATAACTGAATTTTATCATGACTGGGACAGGGGCTCGACCTGTCACGACCCATTTCCTCCTATAGGTTGTGATGGCGCCCAACGTCGTCGCTAGGCAAGCCAACAGTGAACTAGCCATGTATCTATTTTTTTAAATAATTTTAAAATAGTTGATTTTTATTTATTAAGTAAATGGAAAAGTAAAAAAATTAATAAAGTAAAGCGTAAACTAATAAAAGAGAAAATATGATGAAATAAATACTCAAAAGTTATAAAGTGTCTACTAGCATGTTTCCAAGACTCAGTGTCACAAGTGTGTAAGCAACTAGTAGAATATACAAAACACCTATGCTACTGTCTGAAATAGGATAGACAAAAAGTAAATACAAAAGAGAGACTGCGGGTGCTGCAGAACGGGCTAAGAGAGCATCTCACCATTATGCCTCGGGAAAATGGGGGTGCCCGCCTGAGTACACACCAGATGCACCTACCCCGGATCCTGCATGATTAGTATAGAAGTGTAGTGTGAGTACATAAACAACATGTACCCAGTAAATATCCAGTCTAACCTTGAAGAAGTAGTGACGAGAGGTCGACATCGACACTTACTACGGACCAACAACAAAATACAGAAATTCTAAATAGACATGGAGTACAAGAATAATAATAATAATAATAACACAATAACCATCAACGGATAAATAGTTCTTTAACTAATAGTCAATTTGAAAGTCTCCATTTGAAACATGCTAACTCCAACAATTTTAGGCCATTAAATAAATTATAGGCTCTCAAGCCATAAAATAATATCAAGTGAAGTCGGGCTCTGAGTATTACCACGTACGATTTATGCCGAGGTCGTACGGTCCGATCCAAAATACTATATGCACTGCCGAGGTTCAAACGGCACGAATCATAGATGTATCTATTATACTGTCGAAGCGAACGGCCTGCTCCAATGACGAGAGAGAAGTTTATCTCGCTCGCGAAAGTACTTGCGACATGAGAGGACATGGGTTTCTCAGAGTTATTATGTATTTCCTCAATTCTTCCCAAAACTAAGAAATCCAAATAGAAAATTTGCAACTTTAAAATCCCCAGTCTCAGCTCTATTCAAGAAAAATTAATATGCATAATAAACACAATAGTACAATTAAGCATGATGTGGATCTAAGACTATGCAGACATATCATGGAATATAGCTAAGCACGGACTCTCGTCACCTCGTGCGTACGTAGCTCCCCATGCAAGTAATACGTAACAAAGGTACACCTAAGGATGAGTTCCCTCTTACAAGGTTAGGCAAGAGAGTTACCTCGTTCTCAAGTTCACTTCCTACCCACAAATCCACTCTAAAGCCTCGACTTGGTGGCAATCAATCAGAAACTAGCCAAGTGTTATATAAATTAATCAATACACACTCACAAGTTCATAATTTAGTCATTTGAGAAATTACCCAACCCAAATTGGAAGATCCCTAAAATTCATCCCCAGGCCCACGCGCCCGGATTCCGGAAATTTTCGAGGATAAATGTTACCCATAATCTCACGAACTCAAATATATAATTTCTACCAAATTCCATAATCATTTTCGTAGATAAATCCTATTTTTATCAAAAATCAAGGTTTATCAACTAAACTCACAATTTCTACAATTTATGTGTTAAGAATCTACCCAAAATGCATCTATTAAACTCATCTTGTATAGAAATTACTTACCTCAAAGTTTTAGGAGAAAATCCCTCTTCAAAGAGGTCTAAAATCGTCCAAGAAGTGGAAGAAATGACCCAAAATAGCCTAAGTCCCGACATTAAAAGTCTCCACTGCCTCCCGCGATTTCGCTTCTGCAGATAATCCAGCGTAGATGTGGTTCTAACACAGGCTGCCTCCCTTCGCTTCTGTGGACAAAGCCCGCTTCTGCGCGCATGCGCCTGCCGACTAAGTTCGATTCTGCACCCCCAGGCCACCTTGGCCATTTCCGCATTAGCGGCCCACGCTCCGCATGTGCGACATCGCAGCTGGGGAATATTCCTCGCACCTGCGTGTCACGACCCAAAATCTAACTAGTCGTGATGGCACCTAACCCAACCCGTCAGGTAAGCCAATTAACAACTGTACAACTTAATGAGATTTATTAAGAAAAGAAATGATAATACAACTGCTTTTATACAAGAAATTTTCAAGGACTAATAGTACAAATCATGAATGTCTAAGATTTGAATTTTTACAAAACTGAATTAAAATAAGTACAACATCTGTTTGAAATATAATTAAAAATAATTCAAATCTAATGTTACCAAGGACAAGTGATAGCCATCATTGGAACGCAAGTGCATCCTCCGATCCAGCTCCCTTCGCACGCAGCAATATCGGCATCCAACATCTGCACGCAAGGTGCATAAGTGTAGTATGAGTACAACTGACCTCATATACTCAATAAGTAGCAAACCTAACCTTAGGTTGAAAGTAGTGACGAGTTGGGACAAGGGTCAGAGTCCAACTCCAATAACCAACAATACTCATAACAATAATAATAAAATGGTACATGAAAATAACTCAGAGATAAGATGCTCAGCTCGTTCACAGTTACGGAAAGATAGGCATGCTTTTCAAGTATAATAGTAAATCCCAAATCTTTCACCGAAAACACCAAAAACATATGAATAAGTTTGAAAATCGTGATTTTTCCCAAAAAAAATCTTTCAACAATAAATAAGATGTTTCATTTTCAGATAGCATGAGGAAAATACATCTCTATGCCTACATGTCAATATACAGATGAAATCATGAATGTCACCAAAGCTGGGTAGCAGAAGGAAATGCATCTCTATGCATGTATCTCAAGTACGCATGTCAAATGCAATGCATTTCAATGATGAACTCATGTACTCACCTTCTCAGAGTATTCCATCTCACTGTCTCGTATTCTCACTCATCATGCCCAATACTCAGCTCACTTAGTCACTCAATACTGTACAGGGCAGATCCTGTCCAAAGATGCAAATAAACCACGACAAATCCAGCCCAAAGCAAATGAACCTAGATGCAAATAAACCAGGGCAGATCCAGCCCAATGCAAATGAACGAAGGCAGATCCAATCCAAATGTAAATGATTGTTAGCAATTGCACCCATTGTGGGTGTGCAGACTTCGGAGGGGTCAATCCAGCCCAAGCTCTATAATAAGCCAAATCCTGGCAAGAATCAATTAAACCTGCTGCCACGTGCAGCCCGATCCCATAAATATCCCTCACAACAGGCCCTCAGCCTCACTCAGTCATCAATCTCTCTAGTCTCTCGGGCTCACAACACTCCTGCTAAGCAGCCCTAATCAATGACCCGAGATGTCACAATATATGATAACAGAGACTGAGATATGATATGAAATGATGAATGCAACTGAGCACATAACTGCAATTAAGCAAATAACTCAACAGCAAAGAACGACCATTGTTGGTCCCAATAGTACCAGCATATAGCCTAAACATGATTCTAGCATGAATTACAGCTCAAGTGCTCTAACACATAGAGTACAGTAAAAATGTTCAGATAAAATAGCTACACAAATCCATGGAATCGACTAAATCACAATTTATACGGTGCACGCCACACGCCCGTCACCTAGCATGTGCATCACCTCAACATCAATCACATAACACTTAATTCAGGGTTTCATACCCTCAGCACAAAGCTTAGAAGTGTTACTTACCTCGAACAAGCCAAATCCAATACCGCGTAAGCCAAGCGATGCTCCAAAAATGCCATCCCACACGTACCGACCTCCGAACGGCTCGAAACTAGCCAAAAGAAACTCAAATACATCAAATAATGCCAAAGGAAACAATCACAATCGATAAAAGTTGAATCTTTAATCAAAAGCCCAAAATCAACCCAAAATTCCAACCGGGGCTCACACCTCGGAACTCGAAGAAACTTATAAAATCCGACAATTCATTTAATTACGAGTCCAACCATACTAGTTTCACTCAAATCCGACTCCGAGTCGATGTTCAAAACTCAAAAACTCACTCTATGAAACTTTAGGCTAAAACCCCAATTTCTCTTTATAATTCATAATCTAATTACCAAAAACGAAGATAGAATCACGAAATATAATCAAAAGCGGGTAGAGAACAATTACCCCAATCCACGTGGTGAAAATCACTCCAAATTTTCGCTTCTGCAGACCCGCACATGCGGCCCAATCTTCACTTTTGCAAACAAGCCAAACCCAGAAGCCATCGCTTCTACAGAACACCACTTCGCACCTATGCGCCTGCAGGTGCGGCTCTACCATTGCACATGCACCATACCTCGACCCTGAGATCCAAGGCACCGCTTCCGCGCTACCGCAGGTGCGGACCATTTCTCACATCTGTGGAGCCCTTCTCCCAGTTCCGCTTCCGCTACTGTGACCATCGCACCTATGCAAACCAGCCGCAGGTGATCACACCAGGTCCTGCCACCAGCAACTTTAGCCAAAAATGATCCAAACGATCCGAACCTCGTCCAAAACTCACACGAGCCCCTAGGACCCCCGCCGAATATTCCAACAGGTTCCATAACATAACACGGACCTACTCGAGACCTCAAATCACATATAACAATATCGAAACGATGAATTGCACCTCAAAATCAAACTTAAATGAACTTTCAACTTTCAACTTCCAAAACTCGTGCTGAAACATAGAATATCAACTCGCATTGAACTCAAATTTTGCACGCAAGTCCCAAATGACATAACGAAGCTACTCCTATTTCCGGAACTATAATCCGAATCCAATATCCACAAAGTCAACTCTCGGTCAAACTTATGAACTTTCCAATCCTTCAAATTTTTAACTTTTGCCAATTAATGCCGAAACCTTCTAGAATTATCCAAATGCAAATTCGGCATACACTCGAGTCCAAAATCACCATCCGGAATTATCAAAACTATGATCCGAGGTCGAATACTAAAAAGTAAAACTTGGTCAACTCTTCCAACTTAAGGCTTCAACTATGAAATTCATTCTTCCGAACCGATTTCGAATAACCTGAAAACCAAAACCGATGATTCACACAAGTCATAATACATCATACAGAGCTACTCATGCCTTCAAACTACCGAGCGAAGTGCAAATGCTCGAAAGGTACAGTCGAGTCGTTACACTGCGCTCCTAGGCCATCTCCACAAGCCTCGCACCTGCGATGAACCCACAGCATCTGCGTGACCGTACCAGCGGCCATTCTCTCTGTAGGTGCGAAGACACCAGATTCAGCAGCAACAACATTCCCCAATTTCAAAGTTCTAATCCAGTTTCGATCCGAATTTCACCCGAGGCCCCCAGAATCCTGTCCGAGCATACCAACAAGTTTGTAAACATAATACAGACCTGCTCGAACTCTCAAAACACGAAAAACAACATCAAAACTAAGAATCACACCCCACAACCAAAGCGAATCAACTTATGAACTTCAAGTTCTTTCAACTTACTCCGAAGCGCCGAATCATACTTAAACTACTCGGAATGATACCATTGCGTGCAAGTCACAAATCGCCATACAGAACTATTCCAGGCTTGGAATCCCAATCGGACCTCGATAATACCAAATCCTACTTCAAACCAAATTTAAAGAACTTAAAAACCTTCAATGTTCCAAATTTCAATATTAAGCACCGAAACGCTCTCAGGTCACCCAGAAACCCGATCCAAACACACGCCCAAGTTCAAAATCATCATACGAACCTATTGGGACCGTCAAATCCCAGTTTTGAGGTTGTTTACTCAAAATGTTAACTCAAGTCAAACTTAACCAATTTAAGCCAATATTAAGGAACAATGTAATTCGATTTCAACCCGAACTAACCATCCCCGCAAGTCATAAAACAGTAAAAGCACATACGGGAAGTCTTAATTAGGGTAATGGGGATCTAAAAAGCAAAATGACCGGTCAGGTCAAATTCTCCACCTCTTAAATAAACATTCATCCTCGAACGGGTCTAGAATCGTACTTGGAGTGCCGAATAGTTGTGGATATCTGCTCCGCATGTCCTCCTCGGTCTCCCAAGTCACCTCCCAGACTGGTTAACCCCTCCGCTGAACCTTTATCGTGGAAATCTTCTTGGACCTCAACTGACGAACCTGCCTGTCAACAATAGCAACTGGCTCCTCCTCATAACTCAGGCTCTCATCAACCTGGACCGTGCTGTAGTCTAACACGTGCGACCTGTCGGCATTATACTTCCGGAGCATAGACACATGGAAAACCGGTTGAACCCCCGATAGACTGGTCGTCTCAACACCTTAAATGGACCTATAAACCTTGGGCTCGACTTGCCCTTCTTCCCGAACCTCATGATTCTCTTCATCGGCGAGACTTTCAAGAGAACCTTTTCGCCCACCATAAATGATAAGTCACGCACCTTTCGATCCATGTAACTCTTCTGTCTGGATTGTGCTGTGCGAAGTTGCTCCTGGATCAACTTTACTTTCTCCAAGGCATCCCTCATTAAATCAGTACCATATAACCTAGCCTCGTCGAGCTCAAACCATCCGATGGGCGAACGACATTTTCGACCATACAAAACCTCAAATTGAGCCATCTCAATGCTGGATTGATAACTGTTGTTATAAGCAAACTCGGCCAAAGGCAAGAATCGATCACACTGCCCTCCGAAGCCAATCATACATGCTTTGAGCATATCCTCCAAGATCTGAACTGTCCGCTCCGACTGCCCATCGGTCTGCGGATGAAAGGCTGTGCTGAGCTCTACCTGAGTCCCCAACTCACTCTATACTACCCTTCAGAAATACAAAGTAAACTGAGGGCCTCTATCTGATATGATGGAAACAGGCATACCATGCAACCGAATAATCTCCTAAATGTAAATCTGAGCCACTCTCTCTGAAGAATACATAGTCACAACCGAAATGAAGTATGCCGACTTGGTCAACCTGTCGATAATGACCCAAACAGCATTGAACTTCCTCAAAGTCTGCGGCAGCCCAACTAAGTCCATAGTGATGCGCTCCCATTTCCACTCAAGTATAACCATCTCATGGAGTAGGCCACCTGGCCTCTGATGCTCATACTTGACCTGCTAGCAATTTAGGCACCTCACTACATACTCAATTATGTCCTTCTTTATCCGCCGCCACTAATAATGCTGCCTCGGGTCGTGATACATCTTCATAGCCCCTAGATGAATAGAATACCAAGAACTATGTGACTCCTCTAGAATCTTCTCCTTCAAACAATCAACATTAGGAACACATAGGCGACCCTGGAGCCGTTGAAGACCATCCTCGCTGATAACAACCTCCTTGGCAACACCCTGTAGTACCGTCTCCCGGAGAACTAACAAGTGCGGATCGTTGAATTTGACGAACCTTAATCTGCTCGAATAATGAAGATTGAGCGACAACGCATGCAAGAACTCGGTTGGGCTCTGAAATATCCAACCTCACAAGTCTGTTAACCAAGGACTGAATATCCCAAGCCAATGGCCTCTCCTCTGCTGAAATAAATGCCAAACTACCCATACTCTCAGCCTTTCTGCTCAAGGCATCCGCAATCACATTCGCCTTGCCCGGATAATAAATGATAGTAATATCATAGTCCTTTAGTAGCTCAAGCCACCTGCGTTACCTCAAAATGAGATATCTCTGCTTGAACAAATGTTGCAAGCTGCGATGATCGGTATAAACCTCATAGGACACACCATAAAGATAATGCCTTTAGATTTTGAGAGCATGAACTATTGCGACCAACTCCAAATCGTGCACGGGGTAATTATTCTCACGGGGCTTCAACTGACGCGAAGCACATGCAATAACTCCCTCCTCCTGCATCGATACACAACCCAGACCAACGCATGAAGCGTCGCAATACACAGTATACATCCCTGAACTGGAAGACAACACTAGAACTGGTGTCGTAGTCAAAGCTATCTTGAGCTTCTAAAAGCTCACCTCGCAATTATCGGACCACCGGAATGGAGCACCCTTCTGGGTCAATCTAGTCAAAGTTGCTATAATAGATATGAAGCCCTCCACTAATCGGCAATAATAACTTGCTAAACTCAAGAAGCTCCTGATCTCAGTCGCTGTGGTAGGACGAGGCCAACTCTGAACTGCCTCGATCTTCCTGGGATCTACCTTAATACCCTCGCTTGATACAACATGGCCCAAGAATGCCACAGAATCTAACCAGAACTCACACTTGGAGAACTTAGCATATAAATTATGTTCCCGCAAGGTCTGAAGAACCACTCTCAAATGTTACTCGTGCTCCTCCATGCTACGCGAGTAGATCAAAATGTCATCAATGAAGACAATGACAAACGAGTTAATATATGGCCTAGTTCATCAAATCCATAAATGCCGCGGGGCGTTAGTTAAGCCAAAGAACATCATTAGAAACTCATAATGGCCATATCTAGTCTGGAAAGCCGTCTTCAGAATATCCGAATCACGAATCTTCAACTAATGATACCCCGATCTCAAGTCGATCTTAGAGAACACCTTGGCACCCTGCAACTGGTCAAAGAAATCATCAATACGCGGCAACGGGTACTTGTTCTTAATGGTAACTTTGATCAACCGGCAGTAATCAATGCACATATGCATAATCCTATATTTCTTCTTCACGAACAACATTGGTGCACCCCAAGGCGACACACTCGCTCTGAAGAACCCCTTTGCTAGAACCTCCTCACGTTGTTCTTTCAACTCCTTCAACTCTTTCGGAACCACGCGGTACGATGGAATAGATATAGGCTGGTACCTGGAGCCAAATCAAAATAGAAATCGATATCACGATCTGGTGACATGCCTGGTAGATCAGATGGAAACAGATTGGAGAACTCCCGGACCATGGGCACTAAATCAATTGTCGAGCCTTCAGAAAAGAGATAACCCGACTAGATGCACTGACAGATAAGCCATTCCACTCGAATCTAGGCAACTCCGGCATCACCAAGGTAACAGTATTGGCATGGCAATCAAGGATGGCATTATAAGGAGACAGCCAATCCATACCCAGGATGACCAAAAAGTCAGTCATGTCGAGCAACAGAAGATCCGATCTAGTCTCATAACCGCAGAAAGTCACGATACAGGACTGGTAGATCTGATCCATAACAACAGAATCACCCACTGGTGTGGACACATATACCGGAGTACCCAAGGACTCGTGAGGAACACCCAAAAAATGAGCAAACAGAGATAAAACATATGAATATGTAGACCCTGGATCAAATAGTACCGAAGCATCCCTGACACAGACATAAATAATACCTGTGATCATGACATCTGAGTCCACTGCATCTGGTCTGGCTGGAAAAGCATAGAACCTAGCCGTAGCGCCACCTAACTGAGCTCCACCTCTAGGACGACCCCTACCCACCTACCCTCTGCCTCTTGGCGGCCGGACGGCTGGTGCAGCAGTTGGTGCGGTAATTATAGGCTGATGATCCTGCTGTGCTGCCTTATCTGAAGTCTGGAACAAAACCTCTTCATGTGGCCAAGATCCCCGCACTCGAAACAACCCCTTAGAACACTGGTCTGCTGACCTGAAGTCTGACCCTGCTGACTTGAATACCCACTGGAGGAATCCTGAATAGCTGGTAGGCGGTAGGAGCTCTCTGGAATGGCGCCGAAATAAGGCCGCACTGAAGCACCCCGAGAAAGTGGCAGTACTGGATATGTGGGCCTACTAGACTGAACCTTCACAAACTGACCTCTTCCCCAAGACAGAGCACTACTGAAACCTCCAGAATATCAAAATCGTTTGTCCTTCGGCGTCTGCTCTCGGCTCAGCTGATGAACACCCTCGATCCTCCGAGCTATCTCCATAACCAGCTCGTAAGAAGTCCCTATCTCAACCTCTCGAGCCATAGTGTCCTGGATACCAGAGTGCAAACCCACAACAAACCTCCGCACTCTCTCTGCATCGGTGGGGAGTATCATAAGTGCATGGCAAGACAACTCAGAGAATCTCGCCTCATAGTCGGTCACAGACATCTAACCCTGCTGGAGCTGCTCGAACTGAGATCATAACTCTTCCATCTGAGAGGATGGAATATATCTATCCAAAAAGAGACGTGTGAACTCGTCCCAAGTCAAGGGGGGAACCTGCTGGCTTGCCACCATCTACGGACCTGCTCTCCAGCTGAAAGGTGGTAAAGTCTACCCTGTGGGACTTCAATATCCTCATGTTGTACAGTCTGTCCCTGAAACGATCAATAAAGTCATGAGGGTCCTCATGTCGCTCACCTCCGAAGACAGGAGGATGTAGCCTGGTCCATCTATTCAATAGCTTTTGCGGCTCGCCGGCCGCTGCTGCTTTGGGCTTAAGTATGGCCGCTGCAACTGGCTGAGTTCCGCCCACGAGTAGTGCGATCGAGGTTAGATATACGGCAGCTGCATGCCCTAGAGCCTGAGCGATAGGGGTCTGCACTCCCCTTCCCACCTGAGATGTGGCTGGGTCTGCTGGAAATAAACCAGCCTGAGTCCTAAAATCCACAAACCGTAGCATACGGCCCATGACCTCCTGGAATCCTGGTTCGGACATGAAATCCATTAGGGCCGGCTCCACTGTATGAACCTCGCCCTACTCTTCAATAACAGGATCCTCTACTGAATCCACTGGTGACACAACTGGAGCAACTCTAGGACGCACTCGTTCCTCTACCACGGGCTGGAGCCCTCCCTCGGCTTCTGCTAGCAATAGGGGGGACAGCTCCTCCACGGTCCGATACATCTTCCACGCGCCCTCACCATCTGTGAGAGAATAAGAGAAAGATACTTAGCACTCAACTGCACAATAGGAGATGAAGAAAGAGTAGTTTCCTAACACCATATAGCCTATCGGTAATAAGTGCGGACGTCTCCGTACCGATCCGCAAGACTCTATTAGGCTTGCTCATGACTTGTGAGACCTACGTGAACCTAGTGCTCTGATACCATGTTGTCACGACCCAATTCCTCCTATAGACCATGATGGCGCCCAACGTCATCGCTAGGCAAGCCAACGGTAAACTAGCCATGTATCTATTCTTTTTAATAATTTCAAAGTAGTTGATTATTATTTATTAAGTAAATGATAAGTGAAAATTTAATAAAGTAAAGCATAAACTAATAAAAAAGCAAATATGATGAAATAAATAATCAAAAGCCATAAAGTATCTACTAGCATGTTCCCAAGATCCGGTGTCACAAGTGTATGAGCAACTAGTAGAATATACAAAACACCTATGCTACTGCCTGAAATAGGATAGACAGAAAGTAAATACAAAAGAGAGACTACAGCTGCTGCAGAACGGACTCAGAGAACAGCTCACCACTATGCCTCGGGATAAGGGGTGCGCGCCTGAGTGGACACCGGATGCACCTGCCTCAGATCCTGCATGATTAGTAAAGAAGCGTAGAGTGAGTACATAAACAACATGCACCTAGTGAGTATCCAATCTAACCTCGAAGAAGTAGTGACGAGGGGTCGACATCGATACTTACTACGGGCCAATAATAAAATATAGAAATTCTAAATAGGCATGGAGTACAAGAATAATAATAATAATAATAATAACACAATAACCCACAATGATTAAATAGTTCTTTGACTAATAGTCAATTTAAAAGACTCCATCTGACACATGTTAACTCTAACAATTTCAGGCTATTAAATAAATTGTAGGCTCTCAAGCCATAAAGAAATATCAAGTGAAATCAGGCTCCGAGTCTTATCACGCACGATTTATGCCGAGGTCGTATGGCCTATCCAAAATACTGTGTGCACTGCCAAGAACCGAACAGCGCGAATCATAGATGCATCTATTATACTGCCGAGGCGAACGGCCCGCTCACATGAGAGTAGAGAAGTTTACCTCGCTCGCGGAAGTACTTGCGACGCGAGAGGACATGGGTTTCTCAGAGTTCTAATGTATTTCCTCAATTCTTCCAAAAAATAAGAAATCTAAATTGAAAATGTGCAACTTTAAAATCCCCAGTCTCAGCTCTATTCAACACTATTAATATGCATAATAAACACAATAGTAAAATTTAAGTATGATGTGGATCTAAGACTATACGGACATATCGCGAAATATATCTATGCACGAACTCTTGTCACCTCGTGATTACGTAGCTCCCCACGCAAGTAACACACAACAAAGGTACACCTAAGAGGGGGAGTTCCCTCTTACAAGCTTAGACAAGAGACTTACCTCGTTCTCAAGTTTACTTCCGGTCCACAAAACCGCTCTAAACGCCTCGATTTGGTGCCAATCAATCCAAACTAGCCAAATGTTATATAAATTAATCAATACACACTCACAAGTTCATAATTTATCCATTTGAGAAATTACCCAACCCAAATTGGAAAATCCCTAAAATTCACCCTCGAGCCCACATGCCTGGATTTCGGAAATTTTTAAGGAAAAATGTTAGCCATAACCTTACGAACTCAAATATATAATTTCTAACCAATTCCATAGTCATTTTCGTGGTTAAATGCTATTTTTATCAAAACTTAGGTTGTTCAACTAAACCCACAATTTCTACAATTTATGTGTTAAGAATCTACTCAAAAT
Source organism: Nicotiana obtusifolia (assembly GCA_002018475.1). Classification (NCBI taxonomy): domain Eukaryota; kingdom Viridiplantae; phylum Streptophyta; class Magnoliopsida; order Solanales; family Solanaceae; genus Nicotiana; species Nicotiana obtusifolia. The sequence continues at coordinate 41,914 of MCJB01050785.1, read as the reverse complement.
GCATGTATTAAACTAATATTGTATAAAAATTACTAACCTTAAAGTGCTAGGTGAAAACCCCTCTTCAAAGAGCTCTAAAATCGTCCAAGAAGTGGAAGAAATGAACCAAAAGAAGTGGAAGAAATGAACCACTGCCTCCAGCGATTCCGCTTCTGCGAACCCTGGGTCACACCTGCAAGGCCGCACCTGCGGACAATCCATCGTAGGTACGGTTCTAACACAGGCTGCCTCCCTTCGCTTTTGCGGACGAAGCCCACTTCTGCAGTTTCTACGCTCCCGCACGCACGCGCCTGCGGACCAAGTCCTCTTCCGCGCCTCCAGACCACCTTGGCCATTTCCGCGTCAGCGATCCATGCTCCGCATATGCGACATCGCAGGTGCAGAATATTCCTCGCACCTGCTCTCCCAGGCCATCTCCACAGGCTTCGCAACCCACCGCATCTACGTGACCGCACCTGCGGCCATTCTCTCCGTAGGTGCGAAGATACCAGATTCAGTAGCAATAGCACTCCCCAATTTCAAAGTTCCATATCGTTTTCGATCGAATTTCACCCGAGGCCCCCGAAACTCTGTCCGAGCATACCAGCAAGTTTGTAAACAAAAGACAGACCTGCTCAAACTCTCGAAACACAAAAAACAACATCAAAACTAAGAATCACACCCCACAACCAAATCGAATCAACTTATGAACTGCAAGTTCTTCCAACTTATTCTGAACGCGCCAAATCATACTTAAACTATTCGGAATGACACCAAATTTTGCGTGCAAGTCACAAATCACCATACAGAACTATTCCCAGGCTTGGAATCCCAACCGGACCTCGATAACACCAAATCCTACTTCAAACCAAATTTAAAGAACTTGAAAACCTTCAATGCGCCAACTTTCAATATTAAGCGCTGAAACGCTTTCGGGTCATCCGAACACACGCCCAATAACAAAAACATCATACGAACCTATTGGGACCGTCAAATCCCAGTTTCGAGGTTATTTACTCAAAATGTTGACTCAAGTCAAACTTAACCAATTTAAGCTAATATTAAGGAACTAAGTGTTCCGATTTCAACCCAAACCATTCCAAACTTAAGTAACCATCCCCGCAAGTCATAAAACAGTAAAAGCACATACGGAGAGTCTTAATTAGGGGAACGGGGATCTAGAAAGCAAAACCGGCCAGGTCATTACACGACCTACCCATCAAACCTGTATATATAAAATGGACTCCTAGGTCTAGACCTGGTAACTCTGAGAAAGTGAAACTTACCAACCAAGCTGATATTTGGATCTGTTTACTGGGAATGCCTATCCAACTGTCTATCAAGACCTACAGGCATGAAATGAAGCTTCCCTAGCAAAAGGGACGTCAGTACGAAATAATGTACCGAGTATGTAAGGCAACAAAGTAACTGAAAGATGAAATTAAACGGCTAATATAATAACTAAAGGTAACGAGGAGTCAAAGGTAATCTTACTATATGTTTACCTGCTGATATTGACTCAACTCTCTCAATATAGTATGTAAAATAGTTGTCCGTCCTTATAAGTCTCGGTATGTGTAACTGCTCTACTATAGTAGGCTCGCTCATAGGCGCTCGGCCACAGTAGGCTCAATATGTAACTTACCATCTGATCTGAAGTTGTCCAATAGGGGCCACCCCACCAATTATAGGGGCCTGCTCACCGATTATAGCTCAATGGTGGTGAAAATATATATAAACCCTCTACTTTCTTGAATGGAAGAAGACAATACTTAACATAATAAAAGTCCCGATAAGGGAGAATATGATGACTTATGAGACTAGGATAATGTACATAAATTCAGGATATGAACTTCTAATTATGTCTCGTTATCAAACACATGCAGTTACGAAATCATGCCAAAATGAAGGAAAGGTTTAGCCTTTACATATCTTAAACCCGTTGAGTACTTAATACATTCCAAGCAACTCTTCAAACAACTCAACTCAATCTACCATAGCATAAGGAGATTCAAAATCAGTGTCGAGTAAAGGCTAAGTCCGATTATTAAGCTATTAGCTTGCTGACGTAAATTTGGCAACATCTCCCTGTAACAAGGGTCTCCTCCAATACCATATACCAACAACAACAACCAGAGAAACCCAGCAATATATAAATATCAATAACAAGACACCATATAACAGCAACAAGTCACGACTACTTCACGACGAGCGGCAAGCTCCGATTGGAATCCGTATAACCCATATCACCCCTTATAGACTTCTTACTTTAAATTAACAGTATCTTTAACATGATAATGAAGTCATTCATCAATGATTTCAACCTTATACCATATATTTATAACAAAGGAAATAATCCATAACTTCAACTATCCTCAATTAGCAACTTTATTCCCTAGTTCATGTCTAGTCCATCCATTTAACTTAATCAACGTCAAGATATCCTTAAGCACATGAAAGAACGCCATAAACATACCTCCTACAGTAGCTTCAAGTCGAAATTCAAGTTATATTTAGCTTACAGCAGCCCTCAATGGCAATCCAACACCATAGAAGTGACTTAAGCTAATCTTCACTTTCAATTTAAAGTTTCATATGTTTCTTTCACCAATTCACTTGATAAACATATAGACATGCATAACACCCCAGAAACCATATCATAATCAAGTTATTTTTCTCATTTTTCAGTCATAACATATATATATATATATATATATATATAACAACTCAACAAACAATAACAACATCTCTTCCCTTTTCAAGTGCTATCTTGTGATCTTTCACTACAAAACTACAACCAACATATAAGTAATCTTAAACACCATCAAAAGGATATTAAACATACCTTATGCAGTAGATAAAATTTGAACCCTAAGCTTAATTTAGCTCACCATCATCCTTATTCACATCACAACATCATAGATGGGTTATTCTTCACCTTTGGCTAACTTTGATGTTGGATTATGGTGTATCTTTTTGAAATTTGCTTGGAGCCTTAGGGGAACTGTTTGGGATGGTTTGGAGAGTGTGAGGATGGAAGGAGGTCAAAAAATGAGCAAATCTCATTCCAAAAACGAGATAAAAACGAGTGAATGTCGGCCACCGACCAAGTGGGTCCCATATGGGCTTCCTGCACAGTCTAGCAACAATGCGAATATCTCTCTATTACGATGCCTTATCGACAAACGGTTTAATGCGTTAGAAACTAGACTCGTAGATATTCAATTTAATTGGTGGATCATCACTTAATTCCAAGTACATTGGAAGAAAAGCACAACTACATTTGACCTAATTTTCAGCACATTTATGAATGTAACTTGTGACGACCTTTGCAAACTTTTGTTCCACAACTCGCTTCACTTCAAAACATAACACGCGACTATGATACGAATAAAATAACTCATAGCATAACCTCCTTATCATGCTAATCACCCTAGTCTCACCCCTAAAGTATATGTTATAATATTCCCAACTGGTCGACTTTTGACGAAACTTATTTTCTTCAATTCGTTTAGCTTCTAAGCCTTCCAAACCTCTTGGTACTTGGTATCCATGATCTTAAGTATTTGTAACCTCCAATTTTATATGATTAACTTACTTTATGTACTTTCAAAGATGACCTCATTTCTTAACTTACATCAATTGATTTGCCACGTACTTTTACGTATGAAAACATAGGGTGTAACAGTTGATCGCATTGGAAAAGGAGTAAAAATATATAAACATGACTTTGTTAGTGTCAATGCTAACCGAATGCTAGCAACAAATGAACCATTTGTGCTTGCATCTCAAGCAGAACAAGTTTTTATATCATAATCTTCATCCCAATTGGTCAATTGTCTTGAATGGCTTCATCATCCCAACTGATGGTACTGTCAGTGCAGAAACATTTCAACAAGAAGCTCAAGATTTCTCGTGTATATTTGAGGAAGATGAAGACTTTATATACTGGTGAAGAAATGATCTTGTTGTTATCAGCAGTGATATAACCTCAGTTGATGATATTATTAAAGACATCGAATCAGAATCTAAAACAACTGATGATGAAGATTTGTTACTCTAAATATTTAGAAGTCTTATATGCATATTTGTTTTATACTCAGTTAATTTTAAAACTTTTAGTTATTTACTTGAGAGATGATGTTTGATTCTTTATTAGTTTACTAAATTTATTTACTTTAATATATTAAATTATTTTGATTGAATATAAATTAATATTTAATAGTGTTGAGTTGATAATTGTAGTTCGATTGAGTTCATGTGTTCTTTTCTAAAGGATGTATATTGATGTATTATCTAGGTACAAGGGAAACTTATCGATTTTTTTGTTAGATCAATAGAAATATAACCCAGTTGTTCATCGAAACAAATTCTGTATTGATTTGATGAATGTAGAAATCTTCTGAAAAGCAAGTATATATGAATATTGCTACCATTATTCATCTAACTATGAAACTTTAGTTATGTTTGTAGTATTTTTTATGGTTACTTTAAATGCATGATATAAAAAAATTATAGTTTGCTACGACAATTTATTTTGTCTCCACATTTGTAGCTATATTATTTTATCGTGACAAATAAATTTAGCTATAATGTTCCAACAGTTGCTATGATTTTTGAAAATTGAAGCAAGACCATTTTTGTAGCTATAAAATTATGTTCAAACACATGTATCGTGGGTAAAAGATTAGATGCAATTGCTATAGTGATTTCAAATGCATAGCAAAAACTGCAAATTAGCTACACTACTTATTGTAGCTATAATTCATAGCTATATCGTTTTGTCATGATAATTAGTTGTTGCTATAGAGCTAACTATAGCCACAAATTTTATGAATTGAAGCAAAGATGTTCATTTAGCTATAAAATTGACATAATTTATTGTGGCAAAAATATTTTTTGCTATAACAACTTCAAAGACGTGGCAAAAGCTAATAATTAGCTACAAATTTTTTAGTGTAGAAATAAATTTGTAGTTATTTTTGCAGTTATTGCCACGATACTGAGAAATGAGGAATTAACTTTGTCAGTTTAATTTGTGTAGCTAAGAAATTTTACGAAATTGTGAATAGCCACCAAAATTTGATTTATGTGGCTGATGTTAGGTGATAGCCATATTTTATAAATTCGTAGCTGAGAATCCCTAGATATAGATACATAATGTTGTATTGCTACTTAAAGACAAGTTGTAAATTAAATAGGCAAAATATGGGGGAGAAGAGGCCTATAAATTCATGGCTCTTCGTGAGGCAAAAATTGCACTGTAATAATACATAATTCTCTTATCTTTCAGCTCCGTCTTAGTAATATTGTTATCATGGCTCACAATTATGCTTTCTATTTCACTGATGCGCTTATGGTGATGTCTTGTAAATGACCTTTTTCTACCCCTCACTCCTTTTTTATTTGATATGTCTCTGTGTCGATTTACATATGTCAATATAATGTGTAATCTGTTTCACGTTCGACCACAATGGTATAACATACTGAGTTTGACACTTGATTATGTTTAATGCATTATAGTTTATTTGGCTCAATCTCCAAGGTGAAAATACTTGCTGTGAGAGAGATGTCCACAACTATAACAGGACTCTATACAAGAACTAACTGGTCATAGTTTGATGGGTGGTTGCGGTGGATACTGTCGCCGGACCGCTGACTGCTATGATAGAACGTGTCCCCATTGTTACTACCATGTTATAAAACGTACCTGCGGCTGTAGTTCCTAAATGATCATTGATAGCCAGCACAATATGAAGCCTGTTGCTTCTAAATATGAGTAGATGTTTTTGTGGTTTATTGTCTTTGCCTCTGTGTTTCCCTTTCCCCATTTCAGTTTTTCTTTTTTAATAGAAAAAATAGAACGGCTAAGTTCTACTTCTACCTAGACTAGATAAGGACAACGTCGGATGTAATATCAAGATGGCCGTTGTGGCCTACAACTGTTCCTGCAGTATTTGTACTTTCAGTTTTGAATAAAACTCTGAAATTTTGCTTATCATGAGATATCTCGGTTCCTTTTCTTTTTTTAGTTTTCTGCTCCGTGTTCGGCATTCGCAGCCGGGTTAAATTCTAATTCGCACAGCAGATTACATTGGGGGTTAAAGCGCTCCATAACAAAGGCTACTCCATATCTAATGCTTGAACTGTTAAGGATGAAAAAATATTTATTATGCCACAACCTTTGTTGGTCTTGGTTCCTCTTTACTATATATAGATTTTTGTCATGTACATGTTCCTATGTAGAGATACTGGAGTAATTGGAAGCCAGCTTATTGGGTTAAGCGCGGGGAGTGAGAGAGGAGGGGGAGCCATAAAGGTTTCGTAATATACTCAAACTTTTCTTTAACGGCATCGTTTATTCTAATATTTTTTTGTTGTTATAGTGAAGTGCTATTATCGAGAACATATATTGTAACATAACATAAAATATAATTTTTATAGTGAATGACTGTTATACGTGAATGTTGTTAAAGAGAGGATTCACTGTATTAAAAAAAAAAAAATAAATAAATAAATAAATAAATAAATAAAGGGTTGAGTGTACAACTAACCTAGCCTCATGCCCTTACAAACGTCATTGCCAAATTGTATCCCTAAAGATTGGTGAAATTCACAAAATTAAATGATGGGTCGAAAATACTTAAAACGTATGGGCTTTTTCTTAGATCCATTGGGGCACCATTTTTTCAACTTCATTCGGTTAGTAGAAATTATCAAGTCTTGTGCACAAGCTTGTATTTTTATTTCTTCAAAGCAGTAACTTACAGAAATAGTGGGAGTCCTAATGGAACAACAATCTCTGGAACTAACAAAAAAATATGGCAATAATCTCCGAGTTTCAAATTCGTGTCCTGCAATCCAAATTATGAATGTGTAGCCACTGTATTGTTCCCTTGGAGATCACTAATTGACGAAGAAAATGGTATGGACCTAAAGTTTGCAGAAAAAATAAAGGACGAAGCATACAAGATCGACATCAATAGTAGCTGAAAATAATTCTACAAATAGAAACACTAAAACTAATAATCCTCTTAGGTAGGGTGAAATTATGAAAGTAATCAAAGAAATCTTGTGATCAAGGTGAAGAAGTTGAAACTGAAGTAATGCAACAGTTTAAACATGACAACACTGGATTTGCATGTTGTTCTCAAACAAATTGTTAAATAATCCTCTGAATTCTTTGAACTCTAAGGGAGCTTGAGTAGTTAAATCTGAGTATCAAATTCAAAACTCTAAGAAACTAAACACCAAGCAATGTGAGACACACATTCGTAATTGTTCAAGTCGGCTAGCATGAGTTGTGCTTCGACAGATTTTTACTTTTGGTTATTTTGAGGAAAAAAACAAAAGGAAAAAAGATATCTACAATTTCTTCTATTAGTTCATTGCGCGGCTGAAATGAAGAATGTTATTTTCCCTAGCTGCTAGGAGATAAATCCTCTTTTGTCTTCTTTGGCAACATATAATATAGTCGCCGTACAACTAGTTCCACTAACTTCTGTGTCAAGATTATTGAGCTTTCAACCTATGCTTTTCATTGACCAAAATTATTGCCCACTCCATTTGTTTTAATCTCCATCATCCCCAGGATGACTTGTAACCCCTTCTTTTCTTTTAATAGATTCATCACTCATTACCCCTCAATTCGTATATTCTTTTCGGAATAACATAGTACAGGGATGTAAGTGGTCGAATTATATATATATATATAGTGTGCCACGGCCCAATTCCTCTTCTGAGCCGTGATGGCGACCAACGTCGCCGCTAGGCAAGTCAATGGTGGACTAGCCATATATTTATTCTTTTTAAACTTTTAAAGTAGTTGATTTTTATTTATTAAGTAAATGAGAAACGAAAAATTTAATAAAGTAATGTGTAAACTAATGAAAGAGCAAATACGGTGAAATAAATACTCAAAACCATAAATTATCTACTAACATCTTTCCAAGACCCGGTGTCACAAGTATATGAGAAAGTAGTAGAATAAATAAAACACCTATGCTATTGTCTGAAATAAGATACACAGAAAGTAAATACAAAAGAGAGACTATGGGTGCTGTAGGACGGACTCAGAGAGTAGCTCACCACTATGTCTCAAGGTAACAGGGGTGCGTGCCTGAATGAATGCCAGATGCACCTGCCTCAGACCCTGCACGATTAGTGCAAAACTGTAGCATGAGTACATAAACAACATGTACCCAGTAAATATCTAGTCTAACCTCGAAGAAGTAGTAACGAGGGGTCGACATCAACACATACGACGGGTCAATAATAAAATACAAAAATTCTAGATAGGCATGGAATACATGAATAATACAATAACCAGCAATGAATAAATGGTTTTTAATTGATAGTCAATTTAAAAGTCTCCAATTGACACATGCTAACTTCAACAATTCCGGGCCATTAAATAAATTATAACTTCTCGAGTCATAAAATAATATCAAGCGTATTCAGGATCCAAGCATTTTCACGCACGATTTATGCCGAGGTCGTACGGCCCCATGCAGAATAATGTGTACACTGCCGAGGGTCGAGCGGCACGAACCACAGATGTATCTATTATACTACAGAGGCGTTCGGCCCGCTCCACAAGAAGAGAGAATACTGTTTGAGCATCCGATTTAAAAGCTATCACAAGACTAATACACAAGGAGGCACAATTTCTATTAACGGTCAAGTAACCCGTCAAAATTTAAAGTAAGTGATATTCAGTCTTTACGAATCCTTTATCAAGTTGCAATATAATTTAGGCATTTAAATTAACAAGTAAGGTGCAAACAATACAAGTATTTCATGATTTGGGTCCTAAAACTACCCGGACATAAGCATGATTAGTAGCTACGCATGGATTCTGTTCACCTCGTGCATACGTAGCCCCTGCAATTAGAAGCAAATAGTAATTTAAAACACCTATGGGGTAAATTCCCTCTTACAAGGTTAGGCAAGAGACTTACCTCTTCTCGAAGCTCACTTTCCGGCCCACAAATTCACTCTAAGGCCTCAACTTGGTGTCTAACAATCCGAAGATAACCAAATATTATATGAAGAAATCAATATACACTCACAAGTTCATAATTTGGCCATTAAAGTGATGACCCAACCCATATTGGAAGATTTCTAAAATTCATACCCCGGGCCCACGTGCCCCGATTCCGGAAATTTTTTAAGATAAATATTACTCATAACCTCACGAACTCAAATATATAATTTTAACCTAATTCCATAATCATTTCGTGGTTAAATCTCATTTTTATCAAAACCTAAAATTTTCAACTAAACCAATAATATCTCCAATTTATAGGTTAAGAATCTACCCGAAATACATGTATTAAACTCATATTGTTTAGAAATTACTTACCTCAAAGTGCTAGGTGAAAACCCCTCTTCAAAGAGCTCTAAAGTCGCCTATCAAGTGAAAGAAATGAATCAAAAAGCCTAAGTCTCGACATTAAATGAACCTCACTGCCTCCGAGGTTTTTCGCACATGTGAAAAAACAGTTGCACCTCCGGCTCCGCTTATGCGGACAAATCGTTGCAGGTGCGGATCTTGCCCAGGTCAGCCACTCTCGCTTCCGCGGACGAAGTCCGCTTTTGCGGGTCCGCTTCTGCGAATTTTTCTCCACTTATGCACCTCCAGGCCACCTTGGCCATTTCCGTATCTGCGACCTTGCAGGTGCGGAATATTCCTCGCACCTGCGTTCCCAGGCCATCTCCACAGACCTCGCACCTGCAATGACTTCACTGCACTACGTGACCGCACCTGCGGTCATACCCTCCGCAGGTGCGAAGATACCAGACTTCAGCAGCAACAACAACTCCCTAATTCCAAGTTACAATCCGTTTTCGATCCAAATTTCACCCGAGGCCCCCGGAACCCCGTCCGAGCATACCAATAAGTTTGTAACCATAATACAAACCTGCTCGAGCTCTCGAAACATGAAAAACAACATCAAGACTAAGAATCGCACCCCAAAATTAATTTTAATCAACTTATGAACTTCAAGTTCTTCCAACTTACTCCGAATGCGCCGAATCATACTTAAACTAATCAGAATGACACCAAATTTTGTGTGCAAGTCTTAAATCACCATACGGAACTATTCCAAGGCTCGGAATCCTAAACGAACCTCGATAACACCAAAACCTACTCCAACCCAAAATTAAAAAACTTGAAAACCTTCAATGCTCCAACTTTCAACATTAAGTGCGGGTAATCCGTCCGATCCGAACACACGCCCAAGTCCAAAATCATCATGCGAGCCTATTGGGACCGTCAAATTCCGGTTCCGAGGTCGTTTACTCAAAACGTTGACTCAAGTCAAACTTAACCATTTTAAGCCACTATTAAGGAACTAAGTGTTCCGATTTCAACCCGAACCCTTTCAAACCCGAACTAACCATCCCCGTAAGTCATAAAATAGTAAAAGCACATACGGGGAGTCTTAATTAGTGAAACGCGGATCTAAAAAGTAAAACGACCAATCAGATCGTTATAATGTGTGTTTAATGTAATTTATCTTTTATTTAATACATATTTTAAGAAAATGTTCTCTGAAATACATTTTCCAGCATAACTGTTCTTCTCGTCCCGATGAAATGCCTCTTAATCTGTTGTCTAAATGTAAGCGATCTGGAATGTGATGAAAAAAGAAACAGATGAGATGGGTTGTCATATGGGGCGCGACGGCTACAAGAAAAAGGCTGCTGCATTTGGTGCTTTTTCGGCCTCAAAAGCGTCAGAAGATGTGGGCGTGGGCGAGAAAGCAAACACCTAATATATTGTTATTTTATTTTTGTATTATCTTTTGGTACGAATATGAATATAAAAATAATCAAACAATTACTTTTTAGATATTTGTATTACTATCGAGTTATGTATTATATAATTTTATAAAATAATATTAATATTATTAAGATAAAGTTTGAAGTAAACAATTAGACATGAAAGAATAAAGTACAAGGTTATATAAATAATCAATATGAATCGTCTATCTTGATTTGTTTGTCGAGATCAAAATAAGTGAATATATATGTGAAATTATACAAGAGATTTTTATTTTTTAAAAAATAAAATACAAAATGTTGTGTGCTACTATTTTTTAGGATAGTAATTTTTCCACATGGTGTAAATTGTTAAATAAAAATTCTACTCTGAAGAACAGTGCCAACTCAAAAATTAAAGTTGTATTTTTAAATTTCTTCTAATACAAAACCCAACCCAATAAACAGAAATTAGAAGTTGGAATAGAAGATTGAAGGAAACAGAAATGTCAATATATTTTCAAGCGTTAGAAGGAATGACGAAGAAGATTTTGACAGAATATTAGCTCAGAAGAATGACTTTTCTCACTATTGGCTTAATAGAGGAAAAAGCTTTTATATAAATGTGTCTTTTGATTTTAAAGGGAGCCAACGGTTAAAGACACCTTTATCAGTATTTTTATCATCATTAAATAATATTTATAAATCTTATTATATACTATATGACAGTTGCCCACTTATTATATAATAAATAATATATTGGATCAAAATAATGGAAGGAAGATGTTGAATATTTATATAATACATAATTAAAGGTAGCTAACTAAACCTTAAAACTTTGGAATGAAAGATTTATATATTCATATTGTACCTAAATTCTTGTTCTGTAATGGAAGCATATAGGACTTGTACTCTATCATGTGTTTAGAAAGTATATTAGGATTTTTCATTAAATTCATTGAAAGTGGCATAATGAGAAAACCTTAGTGCCCACGTTGCTTTTAACACATTTTCTCCTCCCATCTGCTAGCGACGTAGCTTGTTAATGCACGCTTAAAAAATGGTCCAATTATATACATAATCCATATAAACCCAGTGCATCTCTTTTTTTTTAATGCTTACTCTAATAAAAATTCAACCATAATATACTGAATATTTGAGAATAAATTAATTAAACCAAATTTTGAATTATATTCTAAAATCTTTTTGAATATTTGGATCTTTGTAACAATTTTTGATAAATGTGCATAAGAAAGGACCTATTAAAAGAAGACATACTACTTTTTAATAACTACTATTTATAAATTTTCATAGAAGTAGTTGTCATTTATTATTATCAAAATGAAGAAGCATCTGAATGAAAAGGAATTCTTACAGGAACTCTTGAAAGGCTAGAGCCCATTCACTGCACTCACCGCATGTCAACAAATCTCGGAAGCCTTTAGAAGTTTTTGAAGTAAAACTATATATATACACATTATTTCTTTTTTTAATTAAAGGCAACGTTTTGTTTTCCGACTAATTAGGGCAACGAATGAACAGAGTTCAAACTTGGATTTTTAGTTACATATTAAAAGGACATAACCTTTTAGAAAAGGCACTTAAAATTAAGTTAGCTTTTTTATTAACAAATATTAAATTTTTAAGAAGGTCATTTCAGTTTTTTAACTTTTTAGACTAAAGGTACTCACTTTTATAATTATATAGATATAGATATAAATATAAATAAATATAAATTTAACTTTTTAGATTAAGGCTTCCTACTTTTATAATTATATAGATTAGTACAAAAGAAATAGTGTTCGTAGTGATTAGTGATATTATATGTATCTTGTTTCAAAGTGATAATATGTAGTTATGTACTCACTATTCAATAATTACAATATTAATGCACAGTATTGTCTATCTCAGAATATTCTGTAGGGCAAGGTAAGGTAAGGAAATACAGTCCAGAAGAGATATACTGTGGTTAGAGGTGTACAAAGAAAATCAATAAATCACATCAAATCGATAATTCGAATCAATTAGAGGGAAAAAAATTTTCGATTGCAGTTTGCTTTGAGTTGGTTTGGTATTGAAAAAAATAACTCAACAATAATTAGAATAGTTTTAACTAAAAAAAATCAAACCGAAACAAAACCAGTCTGATAATTTATTTATACAATTTTTAAAAATATTTTATATATATAAATATTTATTGTAATGTAATTTATAAATATGTCTTAAACTTTTTCACAGTTTTATCTTTTAAAGTATTATTTTAAGTTTGGACTCAACATTCTTGAATGATAAATACATTTTATAGCTCATAAATGTAGTAACTCAAACAAAGCTCAAATCAATACTAATGCTAACAAAAGAAATAATCAACACTAGGAATGATAATAGTGTTGGATATTTATTTTTTAGATTTACATGAATTTATAATAAAAATGCATAACTTAGTTTATCTTTTCCTTTAGTGCTTAGTTATGTACTTAATAGTATTTATTAGCTATACTTATTTTAGAATGACTTATATAGTATTTTTAGATTATGTTAATTTTTATTATGGCTTATTAATTAGCAATATTTGCTTTATGAAATTTATTATCTTGTTATTAAATATTTTAGTATAATTCTATGACTTATCTCATATTATTGTGCTATTTTCTTGAAAAATTTATTATATAGTTATATCTTACCAGGACTAAAAAAATATTTGAAGCACAACTTACATATTTTATGCTAAGAAGACTTTACCGGAAATAAATCCGAAAACCCCAAAAAGTGTCAAGTCTTTTATATATATATATATATATATATAACGGAAACCCATCCCCTCCTAATGTTGGTTGATAGTTATGGTAATAATAAAATTTAAAATTTTCCAACCTTAGAAGTGGACTGTTAGAATTTGCCATCATTAGAGATTTAAATAAACTCTGGCTTTCCCCAGTTGTGCTTCTTTCATACTGGATTATGTAATGACACTTCGAATAAGCCACCTTTAATCTCTATTATTGAGGTCTAATATTCTCTTGGGAAAATGACATATGTTACTCTCAATTAACTAATTATAATCCTTATAAAAGAAAAACTAAAAGATCTCTAATCTCACATTGAGAAAAGAAGCAACGAACTTTTTATATTTCCTTTAGGCTTTTACCAATAAAATTCCCTCTACACCCTCGTACTTAATTATACATCAATCATTAGATAATGATGGATTACTTGAGACTTGCAACATGACGCACAGAAGGAAGTATGAGTTTCCATAGATAAGTTGTATATGGTAAAATATGATATGATATGTGGCTATTCAAAAGAGGGACACGTGGAATTTAAGACGGGGTATGACTAAGACCGAAGGCAGCTGTTTCATTTGTCACCGGAAAGAATAACGCTCATAAAGATGTGATAAATACTCTTCGCTGGTAGCATTTAATAGACAATATTTTGTGGCATTAATGATTACCCGTTACAAAGAATTTGACATTTATGTTCACTGTTACATCTTCATCAATGACCCTCATAATTGATATTAAAAGAGGGGCACCATCCTAGGACCTCCTTTCCTAGACATAGTTATAAATAGTAAGCTCAGTTATCATTGTAAGAGACACGAATTTTCTGACAAACTTATGCTACATTCTATTCAAAGTTTAATACAATCTTATCTTCTTGCTTTTCGATTTCATTGCTGTTGTGCCCGAAAACCTAGTTATCGGAACTGTTGATTCTGTTATTTCGTCTCCATCTCAAGGCTAAGTATTGCATAATTATTTAATTATTTAATTATTTCAGGATCAAATTAATTCACTTGTCTAGAAACCACGTATTTACGGGTAAACAGTTTGGCGCCCAGCGTGGGGACTAGACAGTTGTGCGATTAAATTGATCTTTGCCTTTTTCACTAACGTGTTTTGATTATTTTGTCTTAGAAAAAATTATAAGAAATTGCAAATAATGTTGTTGACAACACATACAATCCCAATATTCGAGGGGATCAGCCTCATTTCGAGGATTCAATCAGTAACACCCACAATGAGGAGAATGACGCTACACCGGTGCATGACAAGCAATATCCTCGACATGTTCAGGGGATAACTCCCGATGATGCTGAGGAGGAACATGTCGTTGACGCGATAAGGGTCCTGCAAGATCAACAGGCGATCATTCTAGACCACCTCACGCGACAATATAAGGTTATAACGAAGTTGAAGCAAGCACTGTCAGGGGCTTCGAATAATGCGAATAGACGAGATCAGATTCCTTTCGGTGCTCCAGTGAATCAAACAACACAAAGGGTTGACAACAACACTCCTACGGGCAAATTTGGCTCCGATGGAGCTGGGGGGAGCGGACCGGGCCTAAATAACGAAAACGATCCTTTCAAGAATGAACTTTTATGGTTTATGAGGGAAGCGAATGCCCCCATGGACAAAACCCCGAGCGCCACCACTGCTGAAAGGCCCGGACTCAAAGAAGTATACTCAATTCCCATACAAGCTAAGTGCGGCACCAGAATTAATCCCGAAGCGGTTCAAAATGCCTGATGTGCCAAAGTATGACGGAACTTCAGACCCTCAAGAGCACATTACCACCTACACTATGGCGGTGAAGGGAAATGATTTAGCTCCTCACGTAATTAAATTTGTTTTGCAGAAGAAATTTGGAGAAACTCTCACGAGGGGAGCCTTGATGTGGTATTCACTGTTACCCGAGCATTCCATAGACTCCTTTGAGATGCTCGCAGACTCTTTCATCAAAGCTCATGCCGGGGCTAGAAAAAGAATAGGCCCGAAAGGCTGACATATTCAGGATTACACAAGGAGAGTCCAAGTTACTACGAGAACTCGTTACCCAATTCCAGAAAGAGAGAATGTTGCTCTCAGTTGTCCCGGATGAATGGGCGGCTGAAACATTCACCGAGGGATTGAATCTGAGAAGTTCAGACGCTTCTCGGAAACTGAAGGAAGCCTGCATGAGTTTCAAGCAACGACTTGGGCGTCCACAACCAGTACGATTCAAAGATAAGGATCGAAGATGATCAAATTGACTTTTCATCGTCGACCAAAGGACGGGAGAATAATAGAAAAAAATCAAAAGATGATTACTACAGGGACAGACAGACTTCGAGGGGCCGATTTTTGCCCAACGAACGAACCGAAAGCCGTGGCAATAACTTTCAGACCACGGACAGGTCCGCTATTAACAGAAGGACGGATCGCGATCGGAATAATGGATCATTGCAGGATAAAGAAGCGTGAGGGTCACGAGATCCTTCTTACCCCAAGTTGTCGGAATACAACTTCAACGTCAGCATAGTGGAGTTGGTGTCAGCCATGAGAAACATCAAAGAAGCACAGTTCTCGAAACCAATGAGAACTGATCCCAGCCAGAGGGTCCCAACTTTTGGTGCGAATACCGCGGGACGAATGGCCACTAGATAGGGGATTGTCGATACCTCAGGGAAGAAGTAGCAACATCATTGAAGGAAGTCCAAAGGCTCACGGGGAGATTGACAGCTTTGAGTAGGTTCATTTTCCGGTCATCAGAAAAATGTCATTGTTTCTTTGCACTGCTCAAAAAGAAAAATAATTTTGAACGGACCCCAGAGTGCCAGAAGGCTTTGAAGGATTTGAAAAAATACTTGTCAAGCCCTCCATTGCTTTCAAGACCAAAAGTAGATGAAACGTTGTTAGTCTACCTCGTGTTGTCAGAAGTTGCGGTGAGTGCGGTTTTAGTCCGTGAGGACGAAGGTACGCAATCTCCCATTTATTATGTTAGTAAAATTTTAATGGGAGAAGAAACTCGCTACCCACATTTGGAGAAACTGGCCTTAGCTCTCGTAGTCTCCGCACGAAAGCTGAGGCCCTACTTCCAGTGCCCACCCGATAGTCGTGGTGACCGCTTTCCCTTTGCGGATCATCCTCCATAAACCCGAGCTTAGATTGGCCAAATGGGCTATCAAAATGAGTGAGTTCGACATAGAATATAAACCAAGAACTGCAATTAAATCGCAAGTATTGGCTGACTTCGTTGCCGATTTCAGTCCAGGATTACTGCCTCTGAAAACCAAGGAGGCAATAATGGTATCAGAGTCAACCTCATGGGCTTCGACCTTATTTACTGATGAAGCTTCCAACATAAAAAAGTTCGGGCTTGGTATAGTCTTAATCACGCCTTCATGGGAAACCCTAAAGCAAGCCACTAGAACGGTCTTTTTAACTAACAACGAAGCAGAGTATGGAGCTTTGACTGCAGGGCTTGAATTAGCCCGGGGACTTGACTCCGAGGTCATCAGAATCAAGTGTGACTCACAGCTAGTGGTAAATCATGTCGACGGAACCTTCGAAACCAAAAGGGAGCGCATGCAACAATAAGTGGCAAAGTTATAGGCTCTGTTGGTGCGATTTTGGGAGTGGTCGATTACTCATATCTCGAGGGAAGATAACGCAGAAGTAGACGCATTGGCTAACCTTGGATCATTGACGGGAATAAAGGGATCGGAATCCGAGACGGTAGTACAACTGATGAACTCAGTCCTGGATACAGATGGTTACTATGAGGTAAATGCGACTAATTTGGTCTGGGACTGGAGAAATGAAATTATTGATTATCTTGAGCATGGAAATCTACCCGAAGACCCTAAAGCATCCCGTGCACTGCGAACCAAAGCAACACGATATAGCTTCAAGAGAGGCCAATTGTATAGATAATCTTTCCAAGGCCCGGTGGCCCGATGCTTAGGGGCATCCGAAGCTAACTATGTCATGAGAGAGGTTCACAAAGGGATAAGAGGCAACCATTCGAGCGTAGATTCCTTAGTGCTGAAGCAGGTAAGGGCAAGATATTATTGGCCCCGCATGGAACAAGATGCTAAAGACTTTGTAGGAAAATGTGATAAGTGCCAATGCTACGCACCATAGATGCATCAACCGGAAGAACCCTTACATTCGGTTATGTCCCCGTGGCCGTTCATGAAATAGAGGATGGACATCGTCGGACCACTACCGCCGGCTCCCGGAAAGGTAAGATTTCTTTTAGTTTTGACTGACTATTTTTCTAAGTGGGTGGAAGCAGGTCCTTATCAGAAGATCGGCGAGCGCGGAGTGGTGGATTTCTTGTGGGAAAATATAATTTACAGGTTCAGAATACCAAAAGAGATAGCATGCGATAATGGGCCACAATTTATCGGTGCAAAAATTATAAAGTTCCTCGAAGATTTAAAAAAAAAAAAGAGAATCACATCTTCACCCTATCATCCGAGCGCAAATGGTCCAGTAGAGTCAACAAACAAAGTTATTATTTAAAACCTCAAGAAAAGGTTGGAAGAGGCAAAATGTAATTGGCTCGAGGAATTACTCGGAGTTCTATGGGTAATACCGAACAACAGCCAAATCGAGCACATGAGAAACTCCCTTTTCCCTTGTGTATGGTGCATAAGCTTTTATTCTGGTAGAAATAGAGGAACCACCTTGAGATATTTCCAAGCAGATGAAGAATCAAATAACGAAGGAATAATTCGGAGCTACTCAATAAATGCAGGGACTTGGAGCATATAAGAATGGCAGCCCAAAAACAGAGAATGGAGCGGTATTATAATCGAAGATCCAAACTCCGTTATTTCAAAGTCGGAGACTTGGTCCTAAGAAAAGTAACTCAAAACACCCGGGAGCTCAACGCAGGAAAATTAGGCCCAACGCGGGAAGGCCCCTACCAGGTTTCAGCTGTCACCGGAAAAGGATCATATGAATTGGAGAACCAAAATGGAGAAAAATTGCCCAGCATTTGGAACGTGGTGACCTCAAAAGATATTATTGCTGATGAACTTTATCCGAGTGGAAAGTATGTGCTACACTCTTTTTTCCTTCGTTCAGTTTTTGTCCAATTTGGGTTTTTCTGGTAAGGTTTTTAATGGGGCAACAACAGAAAGCATACTACGAAAACAACAACAATAAGACCTTTAATAACAAGGCACACAAGCAAAGATCCACTAGGAGACAGTTAGATAATCTTTTGCTCTATAGCATATTTCCACCGGGAAGTTAAGTTTGCTATTGAGCGAATGTTATCCGACAGTTCACGAGCGCAAACCACAAGAGGGTTGTTAGATAGTCCTTCGCTCCATAGCATAAATTTCTGAGGGGAAGTAAAGTATGTTACCAAGTTAAGGATTACCTAGCAATTCATTGATGGAATCTTCGAAGGTACAAGAATTCCAGTATTCTAATTTGCATTCTTCGCATTCGAACACTATGGGGAACGATATGAAGATACAATGACGGTCACGTCAACCGGGAATGAAAAATCAAAAACAAAATTGTATCATCGGGCCGGGGGACTGTGCGGATAGCCCCGTAGAAACAGGTTGTACAAATTAGTCACAAGTAATGGCAATTTCTTTTCAGCATACCAAATGCTTATGTATTTTTTAAAAATAGAAGGAATAAAGTGAAATGAAATTCTTTTGTTTTTATCAACTTTGTCATTTGAAAGTTAAACAAGTGACAAAGGGTTGGTTTCGGATGAATAAAGTGAAATGAACAGGAGGCGTCCTCTTCAAGATCACCGTAAACATAAGAAGGCCCACTCTTATAAAAACACTCATGTTAAAAGGTTGGTTTCAGATGAATTCATGCCCGGAATCACGGGAAAAAATACACCCGAAGTCGTATACTAAAGGACACAAAAAGTAAACTTGCGCAAATACTTACAAAAGCCTCACGAAAAAGGGTTGATACCTAGAGCCAAAATACTTTCGTGGAAAATACACCCAAGCTTTACATAATAAGACGCAAACAGAAAAACTTGCGTATTAGAATAGAAATTCATAAAAAATAACTCTTAAACAAAAGGAAGAAATGCAAAGGTTAAAGACTTGCATGAATATTCAAATGAAAGAAAGAAACAAACAAATACTTGAGCAAAAAGATGATTCTATTTACAATAACATGCCAAAACGACATAGATACAAGAATTGGAAAAAGAAAAAAAAAGCTAAACTGCAGTATCTCCGGAATCCAGAGGAAGAGAAGTGTCTGCGTCCCCAGGAGCAGTAGATGGATCAACCAGTGGCCCAACGTTTTGATCTTCACCAATTTGGCCTTCAACATTATCATCCTTCGATTCTTCTTTAGTTCCTGAAAACTTGGAACCAGAACCAGAAGGATCAGGAGTATGAGACCTCACCGAGAGACCACTTTTAGAAGCTAACTCAAGCTCAATCGGCCTTAGTAATTTCGGCATCAAAATCAATGATACTAGCTTTGGCCTCTTCCAAGGCTTTCCTCCTCATGCTGTACATAGCGTAAGTTTTCTCAACAACAAGGGAAGCCGCTCGGCGCTTGAGTTCTTCTTTGAGTTGGGTGACCTCAGCAGAAAGGATTTCCTGGGCGCATCTAACGGACTTGAGGCTAACATCGAGCTCCCGAATAGTAGAGCTGAAAATCTTATTATGCTCAATGGTCCTTTTGTGCTTCTCATCCAGTTGGGCATATTTCACCCATGGAGTAGCAAGCTCTTCAGTCTTTGAAATCAAGACTGCCTCTAAGTTGTTCAATCTTTCAGCAGAGGCAACCTCACGATCGGATGCAGCAAGAATGGCATTACGGACTTCAGCCCATTTGGCCCTAGCCTCTTCAAATTGGACCCTCAACGGGGAAATCTCTTGGCTAAGGGTCTCCACTTCCTGCTTACTTTGCTGCAAACGAGTTTCCAACACAACAGCCTCGGCAACCTTAATTTCCAATTTTGAGAGGTGAATAATGGCTTGGTCCCGTTCAATAAAAAGTTGATCCCGCTCGGATGTAAGTTCCTCCTTTTCCCTAATCAACCTTTGAAGGCCCTCTAAAGCAAGAAAGTTGGCCTACAAAGTGAGAAAAACAAACTCATGATGTATTTATGAAAAATAGTAGAAACAACAAAAAAAGTAAAGAATATACCGTTGCGGCGTTGTGCATGGCATAGTTAAACAAGCACTCTCCCGAGAGAGCCTGAACCTTTTACCTATCCTTCTTTGAAGTCAAAGGCTTAAGGTAATTAGCAAGCTCCACCGGCTGGGATAGCAAGTTGCATCCAGTGGAGATCGAAAGAGTAACATTCCTCCTCCCTTGCGGATCTCCGGAGGGGGCAACATAATTTTACCTCATATTCCCATAAACTGGGGACTAGGGAAGAGGAACACTTCCTTCATGATCAAGTGTGACCGGTGGAGGTGATGTGGCAGCTACTGGTGGAAGAATAGATGCGGATGAAAACGATGTAGATGTTGCTGGTGTTGGCGAAGGTGGAGATGAAGCTGATGGGGTTGAAGAGTGAGAAGAAGCTGCATCAAATGCAATGCTAGTTGTTGGATGCTCGCCAACCAAAGACGGTAGGGACACAGTACTCAGTCCCGCAGCACTGGGCGCAGCAATTGGGGCTCGAAATTATCTACCAAATCAAACTCTCCCCAAAGTGCCGCAACATCGTCCTCGGTTGGTGTAACTATCTCAATTGGTCGAGCATTCTGTTGAGATGATGAGGATTGTCGTCTTCTACGTAGAGAAGCTCCCTCATCACTAGATTCTTCATCATCGTCGATCATCACGATGTCTATGACCAGCCCGGAAGGAGGGCCAGTCATCATCACCACCGGAGATGACTCGGGGGCAGCGGTCTTCACCCTCTTATTCTTTTCCCCGGCCGCGGAGGCATCTTTTTTTTGATTGTTTGTCCTCCGGCCGGGGACTCCGTAATGATACACTTGTACCTGAAGTAGGCTCGGAGATACCTGTTCGAGAAAGCTCTTCCTAAAGCAACCTCGCCGCATCAGTAGGATCAACCAAGATGTCCTCATCGGGGACAGCAACAGAGCCCGCGGATAGACCTGATTTCATAGACAAGGTAGAAGGGATCAATCAATTTCTTCTCATGAAAAATTGAAACATGGTCAGTTTGAATTAACATGATTTTTGGCCTTCCACCCGGATTTAGGGGCCAGTTCTTTCCACAAGCGTGTTTCAGGCATCATAACATCCAAGACCTTCCGGACCCACCAATCCAAACCTTCAACCATCGGTGGGATCCATCGGGTTGCTGAAAAGAACAAAGGATGGAGGATCAATAATGGTATAGAAGAATATTTAATAAAAAAATATTAAACAAAGAGCTTACAGTGCGGTTCCAAGCGGTCGGAAAGGATGAAGTCGTTGCCGGAATAATATCGTTGGTGGCAACTGCAATGAACCGTTTATCCATCTATGGTCTTTGTCGTCATCTATGCTAGATAACAGAGCATAGTGGCCACGCTTGCAGAGATTTAGCATTCCCCTGCGAAAAATCTTGGCATAATAGAGATTCATCATATGAGCTAAGGTTAGCTCAACAACCTTCCTCCACACAAAAGGACATACTTGTGCCAAACACACCTGGTAGAGGAGGCAAAACTCCGCAATAACAGAGTCAAGCTCTCCATTCAAAGAGAACGCACCTAAAGTAAAGAGATACGTATAAAAATATATAAAATCCTCCTTGGGTAGGTCAGTCGCTTCGATAGGTCAGGAGCAACAATATCCAAATTGTGACAGCGGCAGTGCTCCTTCACAGCAGGAATACTAAAAGGACGGATGGAAGAAGAATACCTATTGACTGCCCATGTAAGAGATTTAGTAGTAGGAAATTTCTCTTCGAAGTCTTTTGTGGTAATAAGACTTCTAGGGATGATGGAGCCCACTGTTAGAGGAGTAGAATCCTCAGCCTTGTTCTTGTTTTTTGAAAAACTGGTATGTTTTGAGGAAGAAGTCATTGTATGGAAGAAGGAAAAGGTTTTTGCTTGAAGAGAATTAGATGAAGAGCATGATGCAAGTCGAATAAGGGAAGCTTGTAAAATTATGGAAGTATAGGAGAGAAGGTTGACGCGTATAAGTAAAAATTTTGGCAGCTAAATTCATGGCCATATACCTCGATAAACGGCAAAAGTTGTGCTGAATCGTGGGATAACACGTGTTCGGGGCCTTAAATGCGGAGAGACGTGCATCTAACCGTCAGAAGCCTTTAGATGGAGTTATAGTAATTCCTGCCAAAAGAGTATTTCTACCAACTTTGCGGTAACACAAAGTTATGTCACCGGAAAGCAGGGGGCCTATCGAAATAGGGTGTTCCGTTTATCACCAGAAAGAATAACGCTCATAAAGATGTGATAAATATTCTTCGCCCGGTAGCATTAATAGAGAAATTCTGTTGCATTAACGATTATCCGTTACAGGGAGTTTGACATTTATGTTCACTGTTACATCTTCATCAATGATCCTCATAATTGACATTAAAAGAGGGGCACGATCCTAGTACCTCCTTCCCTAGACATGGATATAAATATTAAGCTCAGATATCATTATAAGGGACATGAATTTTCTTACAAACTTATGCTACATTCTATTTACAGTTTAATACAATCTTATCTTCTTGCACGATTTCATTGTTATTGTGCCTGGAAACCTAATTCCCGGAACTGTTGTTTCTGTTATTTCGTCTCCATCTCAAGGCTAAGTATTGCATAATTCTTTAATTATTTAATTATTTCAGGATTAAATTAATTCACTTATCTAGAAATCATGTATAAATTTAACTATACCATTTTATGGGTAAACAGAAGCAAACTTTGTTCAAGAAAAGTTTTGATAGTTTTCTAAGAAAATTTTTGACCTTCAAATAATCTTGAGACACCTTTCTTTAGAAAAAAAAGAGGAACTTTTATTTAGAGATGGTTATTAGGTAGAATAATTTTTTTCGTAATCAATTACTTAATGGGACCATATTGCAAAAACTACTCCAAAAATAAATGCTTTATTTATTTATTTATTGTAATCGGTATATTTTTATGAGGAGTAGTTTATAGAAGATGATCAATGAGCAGGATGATGATCGATCCTTTTTCAGTTGAAGTCAACTGCATTTTCTTATAACAATTTAACTAATTTTGAATAACACCAATGCTTGTCCCATTCACACAATCTAATCTTATCGCTATTGAGGGTGGAATCTTGAACCACATCACTGACTTCGCAAATCTTTTAAAACATTAAATAATAAATAAAAATGACGATTGACGAGATTACCCCAAGTAGTAATTGAACCCTCTGCTGTAATTTTAAGCTTTAATGAGGAGGTTATACGGCCATTGGATATTGTGGATAGGAAAATTAATAAACCAAAACGACCTCAACCGCAGACTTGATTCAAAGGCCTAACTTTATAACGCAACCAATAAGTATCTCTTCGTTATCATCAAAATTCTATGGAAAAAATAGCATGAAAGTGTTGTTAGGTATCTAACCTCTATCAGCTAGTCGATTATATTCATTGGTGTTTCTAAGTTTAGAAGAATTTTTTATTTTACAAGAAGAATAAGGTGATCCAGCAAAATTACAAGAAGAAAAAGCTCCAATTTTTTTCTGAATGATTGAACATAATACTCCTAGAAGAATGCAAAATGAAGTTTGATCAAATAACTATTTATAGAGCGTGACTCATCATTGTTTGTTCACCTAAGAAGAGCTACAAATGCCCAATTTCCCCGTTCCATTTGGGAAACTCCAGTTATATTTTTCGTTTTCTTTCCATTATATGTCACAAACCATTAACTAGTAAATTACTTGCTATTTTCATCTCAACGTAGCGTGTTAATAATGTAGCAACAAAGTTGGATTAATCAATGTGTATCCGACCAACTGTTACTGTCTGACTATTACAAACTATATTAGAATATTGTTTAAACAAATTTGTTTTGACGGATTTGTCATTGAAAAGATTTTTATTTTCTTTTCTGTGATTTTACTACACATGTTTGGCATTCTGCAAAGTTATTCTACTAGTAAAGAAATGTGTAGATGAATAATGGGTAAGAAAAAAGACATTCCCAGAAGGATCTTGTTATTCATACCATGCGCACTTAGCATAGCACAACACCTAAATGGTCAATAATGGACGAAATATACCAAATTGTAAATGGGGAATAATGCCAACTCACTATTGAAAACCCCACTCACCCAATTGAATATTATAAATCTAATGGACATGATTATCTAGTGAACAACAATTAAAGGGAAAGCAAATAAACTAATGGGAAAAAAAGTAAAAAAATAATAGCAATGACAAGACTAATTAATTAGAAAGAATATGTAACACATGAAAATGAAAGGGTAATAAAGTATAGAAAAAGAAAGAAGGAGGTCAGTTCCTTGCGCCCGACGTATTTCTTGGTTTTGCCTCGGAGCTACGTTCGGTGTTTGTTTATGTAATAACAGGATAAGAATGACTCACATGACTCACAAATGAACCCAACAAGTCGACAAGCAGCGGATTCTAAAATTTTCAATTAACGATTCAAATAAATTTACATATATTAAAATTGAAAAGATAGCGTTCAAACCACATATAACTCGAGGCGAATACATAGTAAATCCTATGGATACGTGGAAGCCATTATATTTTTTAAAGTCGCATTCACAATTTCATATTTATTAAAAAATTTTATTAATATTATACTTCTATTGAACCTGTAATGTATATCTTAGATTCGCCATTTTGCTCAATTTTAGTGGTAATGAACACATAACATATATCTTTACATGCACTTGTATCATTATATTAGTAATTAATTTAATTTATTAATTATAATAAATTAGTAGTATGATTTTAAAGTAAATATTGTCCCTTTTTCTCGCCCTTTCTCCAATCTTTATGTAAAAAAATGAAAAGAAACTTTTCTCAAGCCCACCCCACTGTCATCCTAAGTCCTTACAAGTACCCATCATTTCTCTCACCCCCTCCACTTCCTCAAAGCCAAAACCCCCCTCTCCTCTCTCTCTTTCTCCAATAAATTCTCTCCCTCATATTGCCACTCTTTTTTCTCTGGAGAAAGGAAAAAAAACCAAAGCGTTACTACTGAAAAGTATTTCAAACTGGCGATCGATAACCAAGATATCACAATCCGTGGAATCAAGCCTAAGAACAGGCGAATCATGGTAAATTTCAAGAAACCACCAATCATTTTGGCTTCTGTTATATGGTGAAATTTCTTTTCTTTCCTGACTCCTTTTCTTTTTTGGGTATAGGGACCTGATGAAGAGGACAATAGGTGGCCTCAGTGGTTGAAGCCATTACTAAGGGAACGATTCTTTGGTCAATGCAAGTTACACGTTGATTCTCACAAAAGTGAATGTAATATGTACTGTCTTGACTGTATCAATGGCCCTCTCTGCTCTCTCTGTTTAGCCCATCACAAAGACCATCGTGTTATTCAGGTTCGCCATTTTTCATCTAATGGAGTTACAAAATTGCTCTGTTTTTGGCTGCTTCATTTTTTTAAACAGAGTTTCTTTTGGTGAAATAGATAAGGAGGTCATCGTACCATGATGTGATAAGGGTGAATGAAATTCAAAAATATTTGGACATTTCTTCAGTTCAGACATACGTTATCAACAGTGCTAAAGTTGTGTTCTTGAATGAAAGGCCACAGCCTAGGCCAGGCAAAGGGGTGACTAATACCTGTGAAGTCTGTGAAAGAAGTCTTCTTGATTCCTTCAAATTCTGCTCTCTTGGTTGCAAGGTACAGAAATTTCCTACTCCTTCTAGATTTTCCATTAGGTTCTCTGTTCTCTTCCCTTATCAAAATATTTCTTGCATTTAATTTGACTTTTATTGTCATTGAATTGAGTGCACCCATAAAATTGTTGATTCTGTACATTTCAATGTATTAGCTCAATGGTCATTTACCTCACTGGTCCATTGATTGGAAACATTTAGCATTTTCAAAGTATTATCTCGGAAAATCAAAGAAAGTTGTATTTTTGAGATTGGCAATTGATTATTGTTGCATTTATTGTATTTCCCAATAGGAGTAAAAACTGATATTTTAGTCTTGATTGTTCAAGGGGATTTCTAAATTAAATCAATATTACAGATTGTTGGGACATCAGACAATTACGTGAAGAAGCCGAAGAATTCGCCGGAGAAGAGGAGGACGCCAGCGACGGCATCGGAATCTGAAGACTCATACAGTAGTAGCAGCAGCCATGGCCGGAGAAACAAGATTCAGAGTTTCACTCCGTCAACGCCGCCTCCAACTTCTGCTAATTACAGAATGGCCAAGCGCAGAAAGGGAATTCCTCATCGATCCCCAATGGGAGGACTATTCATAGAAAATTAGTATTTACATCGCAGTCCTTTAATTTACATCTAAAATGCATAATGTCTATACTAATACAGCCTAGTTATCATAATAATGCAGCTACTAAAAAAACCCACCAAACACTAGTGCTTTCTCCAAAAAGGCCAGTGTTTTTGAGCTCTTTCGTCCGTAAGAGCGGTATTGTATAAATTGGAGGGGTGGAAGTTGAAATAAGAAACTATGAAAGGACTAATATAGTAAAGTTAGAAGGTGGGCTTAGAAAATAAGCTACTACTAAAGTTTGAGGAACTCTATTAGATAGACTGGCTTTTTAGCTTTTGATTGTTTATACATAAGTTTTGAGTCTCTTTCAGCCTGTGTAATCTAAAATGTAAATATATTGTGAATGGTTGGAATACTTAACAAAGTGTCGACATCTGGAATGAAGCTTTAGCATTATAATCGCCCCATCTCTTTTACTTTTCTATCGTTAAAATTTTTAGTATTAATCATTTCTTTTTTTATATGAATTGACATGACCGGGTGAAAACCACTTTAAGTTAAAAGTATTTCTGTTAAATTACATGCGTATATAGCCATATCAGTAGTTTTCATTATCTATTAAGCACCACATGTAAATTAAATGTATCTAAAATGAAATAAAGTGACTCTTTTATGCTTATTTTAAATAGTTTGATGAAGAAGCTATGAGTTGTTTTCAAGATCAGCGAAATATCCGTTTGAGCGCACTAAACATTAAGGGGTTGTTTGGTTAGGAAATAAGTCTCATAATTAATTATTTTATGATTAGTTATTTTATTTTTTCATAGGAATAAAAAATATTATAATTTGAAATAATTAATTTTGAATTAAATATATTACAATTTTATTTCAATCAAATATAAAATAAATTTATCTCAAATTTATTACCCCTCTTTCCTATAACCAAACTGAGTCCTAACTCCATCTTAATCTTAATTAATGAAGAAAGGATAAGTAAGGAGAGCCCAAACCCAAAGTGGGGTCCAGCATAGGCAATTGGGTGGAAATGGTGGCGGCATCAGATAGGGCACGTGTCAGACGCTGGGTTGAAGAAAGTACGTTGTCTTGGTTCGTGGAATCTAAAAATTAGGTCAGCCGCCCTTGCTGATATAAATAGGGTTTTCTTGGTGGAGGAGTTTTCATTTAGTATTAGTGGAGTTGGGATGTATTTATGAGTGTTAGATTAGTGTTGGATTGGACGGTGATGGTCGCACATTGGGAAAGTTGGTTTTTCTGCATTTAGTTCTTTATATTCATTCCCAACTTCGTCGTTTTGTGCTGATAGTAACAGATTTTATTTATAGCAAGCAACAATAGAGAAGGCTAGTGTGTGACAATCCATGTCTCTTGCCGTTTTACATACACACTACCACTCTTCTCTCTCTCTTTCAGTCTTTGATTGATGAAAAGAAGATGAAAGTGCATTGTGGACCCGACGGCCCTTTCTCCTCCTGCAAATGAATACAATAGCCATTACTTCTTTTTTTCCCAATTTCATCTTTACTATTCCAACAAAATATGTATCATTATCTCATTTCAAGTAAAGAGGTCAATAACAATAATTTAATTAAATAAATATACGATCAGTGCTATCTTTTTGGTTCTCACTTCTTATCTCATGCCCATATTAATATCCGATTAATTTGAATTCATACCAAAAAATAGAGGTGTACAAAGAGAATCGATAAATCACATCAATTCGATAATTCGAATCAAACCGAGAGAAAAATTCGATTCTGGTTTGATTTGATTTGGTTTGGTGAAAAATCCGACAATAATTGATTTGGTTTGGTTTAACTAAAAAAAGTCAAACCGAAACCAAACCAACCCGATATTACATTTATACAATTTTTATACAAATAAATATTTATTGTAATATAATTATAAATATTTTTTAAACTTGTTCACAGTTTTATCTTTAAAAGTATTATTTAAAGTTTGGACTTAATATTCTTGAATGGTCCAATAAATTTTATAGCTCATAAAAGTAGCAAGTCAAATAAAGTTCAAATCAATACTAGTGCTAATAAAGAAAATTCAATTCAACACTAGGAATGACAATAGTGTTGGATATTTTGCATTGATTTATAATGAAAATGTATAACCTAGTTTATCTTTTTCTTTAGTGCTTAATTATGTAATTAATACTAGTACTTATTAGTTTTACTTATTTTAACATGACCTATATAGTATTTTTAGATTATAATTAATTTTTATTATGGTGTATTAATTAGTAATATATCTTTTTGTGCGATTTTATTATCTTTGTTATTGAGTATTTTAGTACGATGTTATGATTTTTCTCGTATTATTATTTTATTTTCTTGAAAAATATATTATATATTTGTATCCTACAACGACTAAAATAAATATTTGGAGCACAAGTTACATATTTTGTGCTACTAAAACTTTACCCAAAAAAATTCAAAAATTAGAAAAAAAATCGTAAAATCCGAAAAAAATCGAGATTGAAAACCACAACTTTATTGGTTTGGTTTGGTTTATAAATTTAAAAATCGAACACTATTAATTTGGTTTGATAACTATAAATTTTCTCATTGAGAAGTTTAAAGTTAAAAATCTTCTATATATGAAAATATAAGTAATTTTTTAGGTCAGTTAAAGAGGAAAATAATTAAGAAGGAAGCCAAGTATAGCCGGGCATGAACATTATTGCATCCTTTATTTTTAACCGTGTGAAGGGCGGGCAAAGGCCTACTCTTGACTTTGACTTGCTTTATTTGAACTTCCACTCGTAGACCCTTGACTTTGCTCACTCATTTTCGCTTTAAAGTAAATAAGAAATGTTGATCAATGTTTAAATAAATATCCTGATTTATGGACTTGTCAGTTCATTTAAATGATACAATTAAAGGAACAAGAGGTATTTGAATCTACTTATGCAGAAATGAGTTCAATAAGGTTTACTATGTAGAGGATCACTAATGGCATTCGTTTTGCTAATAAAATCGTCCACATAAATATATTGACCCAAATATATGGGAGTGGCGAGCAATTTGTGGAAGTAAACGTGAAGTTCAAGTTAGTAGTAATACAAGGGAGAATGCTCAGATATTGAGTAGGATTTAAATAATATATAAGAAGCTTTTTAAATATATCACGGAAATTTAATCTTTTGTATATGATGATTTGTTGGTAATAGATAAAGTAAATAAGGCAGTGCTCACTATTAGTGGATGGAAACAACTCTTTCCGCAGAGGTGGAGCCTTTTCACACAAAGTCTACAGTGTCTCAACTCTCTAATCTCTCTCCTTTAATTTTACTTATTTAACATTTAAAATTTAAATTTAGATGTGAGTGATGTGCATATTGCCATTTGTCAGTCCTTTTACACCGCTCAACGAACAGTCTACATACACACTCTCCACTCTCAACTCCTTAAACTCTCTCCTTCTTCGACAAGCCTCATCATTCATCTACTGAAAGCCAAAGGGAAAAGTTTTCAAAGGAGTTCACTGAATTAATTTGTACATCTCAAGAAAATAGTTGTTTGTTTAAAATGTAGTTCATCCGACATTTTTATGAAGATGATCCAACATTTTAAACGGTAAAGTCGATTCCTGCTCTTTTTTCAATTGAAAGTATAATTAAAAAGAACAATTTAATTATATGTATTTATAGTAAAAAACTTTTACATTAGTAATCTAATTTAATTTGCTCTAATAAGTTATATTCTATCATTTATATTATTATCAATTATTAAACAAGTCACCTGCAATTTTCTTCTAAGTGATCTAATAAGGTAAAATTTGCAACTATAGCATCAACCTACGTTTTCACAATTTTCTTATATAACTCATGCGGCAAACGTTTCAAGTAGGATGATGTTAGTCTTCCTCGTCTCTTTTGGATGGTTCATGGGATAGTGTTGGGTTAAAACGGCCCAAAGATACTTTCAACATAGTATAATATTGTTCGTTTTAAGTCAAGCCCGTATGATTTTTCCCAAAAGGCCTCACACTGTTAAGAGTATTCAACTCCTAATAAGTAGCTCACTTTTTTTTTTTACTTTTCATGTGGGACTTTGTTCACACACACCCAACAATCTTCCCCTTGAACTAAGTTCTACATGACCCATCACCATTTATGGGCTAATTTAGAGATTAACTGTGTGCCACCCACATGATGAGTATTTATGGTCACCGAAGCCCAAAGAATGTGTATGTGTCTTAAAAGCTACGGGTAAAGGACGTAAACCCCGTAGACGGGCAAATACACTAAGCCAGGCCGACACGCCACACTCCGCCATCTCCATAGTCCCCAAATAATTGACTATGTTACCAGTTTGTTGGAAATAACAAGCACAAGCAATGTGCACGACGAGGTAGGAGCGAAATAATACTCAAGTCAAACTTTTCCAATCTACTTGAACCAAAAGAAGAACAATAAATTGGCACAGAATACGGGCAGCAACTATACCACAAGCAAACGAAAAATAACAAGGCAAAAGTAATCAAGATATGAGACACCAAATATACATAGAAAACCCTTTCAACGTGAAGAGGTAAAAAAAACTAAGGGAACAATGTCCTCAAAGCTCCACTAAATCAATCAACAAGAATTAAAAAAGTTCTCTAAATGGGACACAAAAAGCAAGTGTCAAATCAAGAGTAACAACAAAAATAAGATTGCCCCAAAACAATTGAAGAAAAGAGAGAAATTACCCAAAAAAGAGCTATTGTTCATGCCTCCAAAATCGAAGTTACAAGCCTCCAAATCTCCACCGCAAAACTCCAAGAACTAAATGTCGAGAACTCCCAGTTCAAATTTGAGCACGATCCAACGGTTAACGAGTCGGAAAATGCTAATTGAAGCGGACTGCCTGAGCAAAATTTTCTAGAGCAAAAGAACACACTTCTCTCTCACAAGGCTTCAAAAACGGTTGCCCCTTTATGTTTTCTTTCTTGTTATATTTCTAACCTAAAATAGGTCATATTTATATGTCTTGATATTAGTGATCTATAGGTTAAAGTGGGCTAGGTCCAAAAGGTATTTTATTTATCCACATAGGAAGGAAAAAGCCTAAAAAATCCAACAATTTTCTCCCTCCCGACTATGTGGAGGAGACCACCATCTCGGCGATCATGCAACACTCTTCAAACTTTCCTCTTGGAAGAGCTTTAGTCAACATATCCGAACCATTATTATCGGTGCGAATCTTCTCAAGTTCAAGCAACATAGAATCCAACACATCTCTAATCTAGTGATATCTCACATCAATATGTTTAGACCTACCATGAAATGTAGAGTTCTTGCGAATATGAGTAGCACTTTGATTGTTGCAATAAAGCACATACCACTCTTGAGCAAATCCAAGTTCCCCCAAAAATCTCTTCATCCAGAGCAACTCTTTACAAGCTTCAACGACAGCGATAAGCTCAACCTCTGTAGTAGATAGAGCAACACATTTTTGCAACCTAGATTTTCAAGACATAGCTCCCCCTGCAAAGGTAACGAAGTAGCCTGAAGTTGAATTGGGAGTATCAACATCACCGATCATATCTAAATCAGTATAACCACAGAGAATAGGTTTTCCTGTCCCAAAACATAAACTCAGGCTAGAAGAGCTACAAAGATATCTCATTATCCACTTCACCGCATTTCAATGCTCTCTTCCTGGATTAGAAAGAAAATGGCTAACAATACCAACAGTGTGAACAATATCTGGTCTTGTACAAATTATTGCATACATCAAACTGCCAACAACTGAAGAAAAGAAACTTTCTTCATACCTTCCTTCTCCTCTTCACTGGAAGGACATTGCTTCGTACTCAATTTGAAGTGCAAAGCTAAAGGTGTAATTACAATCTTAGCTCTATTCATGTTGATCCCGTGAAGTACTTTCTGAATGTACTTCTCTAGTGATAACCACAACTTCTTGGCCTCTCTATCACGGACAATCTGCATGCCAAGAATCTGTCTTGCTGGTCCTAAGTCTTTCATGACAAAAGACTTGTTCATCTCTTGCTTCAACTTCTGAATTCTGCAAGCATTATGACTAACAACAAGCATGTCATCAATATAAAGTAATAAGATAATAAGGTCATCATTAGAGAATTTTTGCACAAAAACACAATGGTCTGAAGAAGTCTTCTTGAAGCCCTGCTGACTCAAAAAGAGCCAAACTTCCTGTACCACTGCCTAGGAGCTTGTTTCAAACCATACAAACTCTTTTTCAACTTGCAAACAAAATTCTCTTTTCCCTTGACTTCAAAACCTTCTGGCTGCTCCATATAAATTTGTTCATCTAAGTCACAATGGAGAAAAGCAGTTTTAACATCCATTTGTTCAACCTCTAAATCTAGACTTGAAGAAGCCCAGAACAAATCGAATGGATGACATATTCACAACTGGAGAAAAGATTTCATCAAAATTAACTCCCTTTTTTTTATTAAAGCCCTTAACAACCAATATAGCCTTGTACTATTGAACTGGATTACCATCTTCACGTTTCACCCTAAAAATCCAATTGTTTTTCGAAGCTTTTCTGTCTTTAGGTAGCTTAACCAAATCAAAGGTATGATTATCATGCAAGGATTTCATCTCATCCTTCATAGCATCGAACCACTTTTCTTTTTTATCATTATTCGTGGCTTCTTCAAAACTTTCAGGTTTTACCCCATTAGTCAAGAGTACACACTTAGTAGGAGGATAACGAGATGAAGGTACTTTCTCTCTGGTAGATGTTCTGAGAAAACTCTTTGGAGGATCAATCGTAATTGGTTGCTAGTCAACCATATCATCTTGCACTGAAGCATAAACATCTTGCCGGTCACTCTGAACATGATCACCATCTTCATTATCAACTTGATTATCATTAGTTTGAGGATTTTCTTTAGGTGGAATAGTCAAAAGAACTGGATCAACATCAAATAAGCTCTTACTGCTTTGAGAATCAACCTTCTTAATTTTTTCAAAATCTTCAATTGTCTGGTATTCAAAGAAAACAACATCACAGCTTCTAACAAGTTTCTTTTCATCTTGATCATAACCAATGAAGATACACCTCCTAGTTTTAATATCCAGCTTTGACCTCTCATCCTTAGGAACATGCACAAAGGCCTTACACCTGAAGACTCTCAAGTGATCATAAGAAACATTCTTACCAAACCAAACTCTGTCAGGGACACCATCCAAAGCAACAATAAGAGACACATTGATAATATAAGTAGCAGTATTAAGTGTCTCTGCCCAAAAGGAGTCTGCTAGCTTAACATTTGAAAGCAAACATCTAACCCTCTCAACTAAAGTTCTATTCATTCTCTCTGCTAAACCATTCAATTGAGGAGTCTTTGGAGGAGTTTTTTGATGCCGAATACCCTAAGATCTGCAATAATTAGCAAAAGGACCAATATACTCACCATCATTGTCTAAGCAGATGCATTTTAATTTCTTTTCCTGTCTACCTGTCAATCAAGGCCTGAAAAAACTTGAACACATCAAGTACTTGATCCTTGGACTTTAAAGAAAATACCCAGAGTTTGCGAGAATGATCAGTAATAAAAGTCACAAAGTAAAGTGCACCACCATGAGATCTTACTTTAAAAGGACCACATAAATCAGATTGTACCAATTCCAGCAAATCAAGCTTTCTCGAAGGCTGATGACTTTGAAAAGAAACCCTTTTCTGTTTTCCGGCTAAGCCATGAACACATCTTTGTAATTTTACTTGCTTTACTCCAGAAAGCAAATTCTTCTTAGCTAAACTATCAATCCCCTTCTCGCTCGTATGACTCAATTTTCTATGCCATAACTCTGATGAATCATTCTCCACCAAATTAACCGAGTCAATAGAAATGGGGCCATGTATTTTGTACATGTTAGATACTTTGATACCTCGAGCCACAACCATTGAACCTTTAGTAAGCTTTAACTGGCCACCACCAAAGATGTTATAATAACCATCATCATCAAGTTTTCATGCAGAGATTAGATTCAGGCGGACATCTGGAGCATGCTTGACATTGTTAAGAACTAACCTGGAGCCATTGTTAGTTTTCAAACAAACAGTACGGATGCAACATGAACCTCACCATCATTGCCCATTTTTATTTCCAAACTTACCTGGAGTATAAGAAGAAAAGTATTCCTTCTTTGGCGTGACATGAGAAGGGGAACCTGAATCCACAAATCAGCTAGCCTCATCATGAACAAAATGAATGGTATCTTCATTGTGGGCAAAAAGAAGATTATCATCAACAACAGTTGCAACACGACTTTCATTGTTGCCATCTTTCTTTTATTGTCTCATTTCACTCTTAAGCTTGAAACAGAACTTCTTGATGTGGCCCTTCTTGTTACAATGATCACATGTAAAATTCCTGTAGACCCCGACTTGCTTCTACTTTGGCCTTTATCATTCTGACATCTGAAGTTATTTATCCCCCTGTCTTCAGTAACCAAAATATCGAAGTGTGAAGCTGAAAAAGACGAAGCTTGAGATTTCCTTCTCATCTCTTCATTTAAGACACCACTCTTAGCATATTCCATAGATGCAACACCACTGGGAGCTGAATTAGTCAAAGAAACCCAAAGAGTTTCTCAAGAGTCAGGCAAAGTATGCAATAACTAGAGACCCTGTATTTCTTCATCAAATCTTACATTCCATACGGTTGGTCAAGGACACCTTGAAAATCATCTATATGATAAGAAATAGGACTGTCCTCTTTGTATCGAATATTCATTAATTGTTTCAGGTGGAATAACTTTTTATTGTCAGTTTTTGAAGCATAAAGTGTCTCGAGCTTTTCCCACAAACCTCTAGCATGTGTCTCTGTAAATGTTCAAATTCGAAATTCTGATCAGAAATAGATTCGGGTTTATTAGAAGCAAACACATGTAAATGCATTTTCTTGACAAATAGAAGATCTTTCATCTTGTCTTTCCAAATGTGATAATTACTGCTATTTAAATACACTTTTGCTTATATTTGCCTCCATCATTCAAATAAATAATCAACACAATCAAATACCACCACAAGCTCTGATACTAGTTGTTGGGCTAAAACGATCCAAAGATACTCTTAACATGGTGTGATATTGTCCGCTTTGGGCCAAGCCCGCGCGATTTTTTCCAAAAGCCCCTCACACCATTAAGAATATCCAACTCCTTATAAGTAGCTTATTTTTCCTTTCTACTTTCCATGTGGGACTTTGTTCATACACTCCTAACAATCTCCCCCTTGAACTAAGTTCCACATGACCCATCACTGTTTATGGGCTAATTTGGAGATTAACAGTGTGCCACCCACATGATTCGAATATTTACG
The DNA here is from genome assembly GCA_002018475.1 of Nicotiana obtusifolia. NCBI lineage: Eukaryota > Viridiplantae > Streptophyta > Magnoliopsida > Solanales > Solanaceae > Nicotiana > Nicotiana obtusifolia. Next base: position 5,701 of record MCJB01050785.1, on the reverse strand, counting down.
GTCACCGAAGCCCAAGGAGAGGATGTGTATGCATCTTTGAAGCTATGGGTAAATGTAGTGAATCGGCCCATAGACGGACAAAGGTACTAAGTCAGGCCCTACGACATCACTTTGCCATCTCCATACTTATCTCGCCAAACTATTGCCTTTGATACCAGTTGTTGGGTTAAAACAACCCGAAAATACTCTTATCATGATGTGATATTGTCCGCTTTGGACCAAGCCCGCACGGTTTTCACTTAAATGCCTCACATCATTAAGAGTGTATCCAACTCATTATAGATAACTTACTTTTCTTTTTTACTTTCAATATGAGATTTTGTTCACACACAACAAAAATAGCTCTTTTAGTATCAACATGGAAATTGAAAGTAGTCTTATCATTTTTTTCTCGATCAAAGTATTAAACTTAAACTCAAGAAAAAGAATTATAGGATTAAAAACTCCATAGACAACACTCGTGCTACTGACGCGAGTGAAGAATTTATAAATAAGCATAGTTCTTTTTTATCATCGTATTCTGAAGAGACACGGAATTTACGCAAGCATACTTTTTCTTTCTTTTGTTCTTTTTTCTCGAGCGGGGTGCTATCTATCCTAGTGGAAACGACAGTTGCTAAAGAAAACAAATATGTCCAAATTTCGAAATAAACAATATGCTGCTGAATAAATGTATTTTGGTTTTCAATTTATTAACATTCTTTCCAAATATGATTAACAATTGCAAGTCTATGAAGAACACAAGGATATATCTCCCATGTGAATCCGTGAAAATATAAAGTGAAAGAGCTTAACTTCTATACTCAATAATTCAAAATAATTTAACACTATCAAGTTACTTAAAACTTATACCTAAGTCATATTCGGTAGCCAAATCTTTTGGATAACGGATTTAAGGTACACAACACATCAAAAGAAAGTACATAATATTAGCTTCTTCTTTCTACTATCTTTTCGTTTGAAAAAATAAAAACATAAACTAATGCAATATGTACAGTTAGATGAAAAATTGAAGTCAATCAGTAACATTCTTGACAGTGGAAAGATGCTTAAAGATATCATTAGGGAAATATTATACTTTGAGCCTAAATTAAATAGAAAAAACATCTGTAAAATTCCACAAGGGCTGAAAAAGAAAGGAAAAAAGATGAAATTATTTGGTTCTCTTCTTGCTAGTGATGGCCAAGTAAGAATACACAATAGCAATGACTTAATTTGAAGTGGGCGATGGATGTGGATCACACCTCCCTATTCTCTACTTGTGTATATGATGCAATGCCCATGCCTTCATTGGTCCAGAACATAAAAGTTTACATTCTCAATATCTTATTCATTGGTGATGGCATCAATATATGTATTCTAGTCATTCCAATGTCTTTAGATTGGCAATCTTCAAATTTGCCCCATTATTTATATCGTAGAAAGTTGAGTTACATAAGCCATGACGTCACTTGAGTTTACCACTCCTTTAATTTGATATGATCCACAATAAAATAAAGTAGAGGGCAAAGCAACTTTCATCATATATAGTCATTGCAATTTGCCTACAACATTGCTGATGCTTTTGTGTCACCATCTTTTCTCTTCGGCCTTTTATGAATGCCATTTGTTAAGGATGATGTATTAATCTTTTGTCAGTTGACCTGCATTACCTGCTTTAGCAATATTGTACGCCAAATCGATTCACATTCTCTTTATGAGAAAAGAAGCTCCTTTATGTGGAATGAAATGTGAATAGTGGAATTTAAGAAAATAAAAATGTAGAGGATTTCTTTTGTGGAATTTTATTAACTGATTAAGGCTGAATTTGTAGTCTCTTAGAAACTCTATTCTTTCAACTCGAGAAATCATGATAGTCTAGTTGGTTGTCTATCTAAATTTCCACCTTGTTAGGGGGATTTAATTCTTCAACTTGTAATTCCTTCCGCCATTTCCTTTTTCCCTCTGTTCCAATAGGTATAATAATTCTTTTTCTAAAAAACAAAAGGAATCGCTCAACTCGCATGAGAAAATCGATTTGCTCAATTGAGATAGGTCTAATTTCATTAGTTTGTGGAGTCATAATGATGAAGCATACTGTTTTGACAGTGGTATGTCGTTCGAGTACAACTTCACATGCATTTCATGCAATTGAAAGCCTGCAATAATCACCAAAAGGGATTGGAAATTGGTTTCCCATAATAAACAATCATATGTTCTATGGTCTATAAAGGGTATACATCATGGGACGAAACTAGTCTAAACCTAGTAAGGACCATTTTGGTCAATTTTCTCTCCAAAATGGCTTAGGAGTTACATTTATTGGCCAAAAATCTATAAGAAACATTTCTGGTCAAAACCCAGACAAGGGGTGACACTTCACTAGCGAATTATCTTCATTTGAATGAAACAACAAAAATCAGCATCTCCTGTTTTCCCTTCTTTGCTATTACCTTTCTCACTCAAAAGAAATGAGGCATGAAGAGTATGACTTCAGTGGTTGAATAGAACCCTGACACGGGACATAGATGGATTCAATTGAACTCATAACTTTTAACGAGGAGCATAAATTTATGTGTAAATATTTACTAAATTGCAACAAATAGGAGATATGAACTCGTAATTTTAAAATAACGAGTTCAATATTAAGAACCTTAAAGGTTGAACACATAGAATTTAAGTCTTGGATCTGACTCTGCTTGGCTACTCCAGGGATAATGAACTTGAATTGCATACTAAAGTAAAATTAACGTTGCATGCGATGTCAGTTCAAAGTCTCTAGTTATAGTTCTAGTTCTAGCTAGGGGTGTTCATAAAAACCCGAAAAACTGAATCAAACAGATCAAAAAAATCGATACTTTTTAGGTTTAGTTTGGTTTTGGTTTTGAATTATAAAAACGGATCAAATTTGGTTTGGTTTTGGTTTTGAATTATAAAAACCGATCAAATTTAGTTTGGTTTTGATTTTAATAAAAAATAACAGAAAAAATCGAACCAAACCGACTATAGAAGTAGTTTAAATTTATTATTACACCTATATATATGTATATTTTTATATAAAGTTTCTAAAATTTTATAGTACATATTAATCGTTTGTATTTCTAGTCTAGTTCTTTGCTATTATAATAAACTAATTCTTTGCTTTTACATTCTAGTTTGATTGGTATTTTTCTTTTGCTAAGTACATGAATTTAATTCATGTTAAAAATAATCGATTTTTAATTGAGTAATTAAATTATCCATCACTAATTGATTCAATTATCATCAATATATCTTGGTGAATGATAGATTTCTCTAAGAGCAATTGGTTTGATAGTGTTTCGTTGAAAATGTAGTCGTCGGAATATGTGTTTGGTAGTGTATGTCTCATAATTAAGAAAAAAATCGATAAATAACCGAAAAAATAAAAATCAACAAAAACCGAATCGATAAAAAAAATCGACTTAATTTGTTTGGTTTGGTTCTAATATTTGAAGAACCGACTTACTTGATTTGACTTCTTTTTAAGAAAAAACCAATACAAACCGAACCATGAACACCCCTAATTCTAGCAAGTAGAAAATCTTATCACATCCCTTTTTCTCTCCAATATGATGGACCACTATATTGGAGACCACTTGCCTATTGTCCATGCTCTAAGCTATCCTCATATAGGGAGGTTTAAGCTAGTCGTAATTTGATAGCCTATAGCTTTGTAGTATGCTATATTTGTCAAGTTGAAATAAAAAAGTTGTTGGCTGGTTTCATAATAAACACCTAAAGATACCCGCTTTAGAGGCCCATTTGATTGGGCTTAAGCCCAAAAAAGACGAAACCTTCAAATAGAAGAGTCTTTTAGAGTGGGGTCCATGATTGGAGATGAGCCCAACAATTCGGATAAGACTTCGGAAACATAGAATTTAGTGAAAATAGCACGGACTGGCTAGTTTTTGGGCTGCTAATTAAAAAATAGCCAGTATTTGCAAAATTATTGAAAAATAACCACTATTTTGTTGTAATACGAAAAGTTCCAGCATAATATACTGGAGATTGATGCACCCGTGTATGAATTTCCAGCATTTTATGCTGGAGCTTCAGTTTATTATGCTATAAGTTCACATATAAAAAATTCGATCCAGTATATTATGCTGGAATATTTTTCGAATTTTTAACAGTATTTTCGTTCAAATTTATCTTTACATAAAAAATGGCTAAATTTTGATTACTTTTAAAACTGTGACTATTTTTCAATTATCAATTGTAAATCTAATTAAATTTTAACCTAAAATATAGGCATATATATATATAGCAGAAGACGACAAGTCAATTGTTGGAAAATGGCAAGCCATTAAGCAGTGTTTCCATCTAATCACCTCTCACGTCATGGTTGGGATCACTTTGCTTTCAAGAAGAAGCAATTCAGCAGAAAGCTATTTTGTCTGGACATTTAACGAAATTCTAGCATAGTCCAAAGTCATTCACTCTTCCCGTAGCTTTAGAACGATAAGAATAAGAACAATGAATCTAAGCAATGGAAAATATCAACACCTAAAAACAGGCATATGCCAATCTCATCATAAAGACTACAAGAAACACTACATCACAAAATCGACTTTTAACAGTCTAAAAGATTTTTACTATCACATTTACGCCTCAGTCCGGAACATGTGAAGAAGGACTATATGAATCACTAATAATTATATTTTTCAGTTTAAATTCATCTCAAGTCAATATATGCAAAATGTAATTAAAAGATTTCACAAGATCAAATGTATTTTTACTGACGTTACAAGTCACTAGCTCTTAGGGGTCGGGTAGGATGCATAAAATAATATTAAATAGTATAATGTATTAATAATATTGAAATTAGTAATGATACGAATAGTTATGTTGGGGTAATGTTTTATCTATTATTTGGTTTGATGTATTAAAAATAACATGTATTGCATAGAAGTATATACATGCTTATCCATATATTAAAAATTATAATATTACTAATGCCAGCTATGTATTTATTATACATAAAATAATACCAAATATAATGTATAACTAATATATATATTAGTAATATATAAATTAAAAATACTAAAACTAATACATGTATTAATTCCCCCTAAAACATCCTACTTAAACGACCCGTAACATGCTGACACTGCGGACAAATTCTATCCAACATTCACTATGTAAGAAATTGACATGGTCTTTTGTCTTTCTTTCTCAATGGAGACACTAAAGCAACATTAAGTAAAACAAGGATTAAAGTGTAATGACTCACTTTATTTCTCCGAGCTATTTCATTATTTATGTTGTGTGAAATTAAGTCGAGTTAAATGTACTCGAAGTGATTGAAAGAATATGAGACAAATGGTCTCATTTAAGAAGGTCTAAGTCGCTAAAGTCAACCATGGATTTGACTTTTGAGTTAGAAGGCTCGGATTTGAATTCCGACGACTCGACTAGCTTCGGGAGAGCATATATGACTTAGACGAGTGACCGGAATAAATTTAATAGACCTCGAACAGCGTGAGAATTGAATCGAGGAAGTTCGGAATACCGGTTGATAGGTCGAATTTTGATCTGTAAGTCGGAATGAAATTCCGAAAGTTGCTGTAGGTTCCTTATGTGATTTTGGACTTGCGTGCAAATTTTCAGACCATTCGGACATCGTTTGGTCGGGTTCGGATCGAAGGATCGAATTGAGAATCCTTGAAGTTCATAGGATTGCTTTCGATGCAAATCTAAT
>MCJB01050784.1:0-32198 GCA_002018475.1 Nicotiana obtusifolia | reverse complement strand
ATTTATATGACCTGTCACCCAAAAAATTAGTTTAAATTTTTACAAAAGAAAAAGGAAAAATATTAACAAACAAAAGTAAAAAAAAAAAGGTTTATTAAAGAATCTTATGTATTTACCAAGAGAATTTGATGCAGTTGAAAATGAGACAAGTAGGAGAAGGAAAACCACTAAGAACTTAGGGAACTCCATTTGCAGCTTATTCTATGTTGATATATATGATTAGAGTTTAGACTTGGCACAAAATAAAGAAAAAAAATACACTATTTATAAGGGGGGAAATTACAAAAGGAAGGAAATTTAGCCATTTTTAGATTGAAAGCAATCTTGAGAAAAAAGGTTAGTAATTTATTAGGAAAAAAACTGTTAGAATCTTTTCTGTTTACAAAAAGGAAGAATATTTAAGCATTTTGAGATTAGTACCATCTTGAGGAAAGGTTAGTCATTTATTAGGGAAAAAGCTACTAGAATCATTTTTGCACATGAGGAATGACATTTAAGAATTTTAATTGACTAGAAAATAATTTAACTAATTTTGTAATATGCCAACCTTTTATTTTGATTTTTTGAGTGCTTAGTCATGTTTTGACAAGTGAGGGTTGCTCAGTTAGTAAAAGCACCTCCACCTACGACCGTTAGGTCCTGGGTTCGAGTCACGCTGGAGGGGAAGTGTGGAAACACTATAGATCCTCCTAATTTGGGAGGGGTTTAAAAAAAAAAAAAAACACATGTCGTGAAGTTTCTTAGTGTTAGTTTGATATCTCTTTATTCTTAGATTGTTATTATTATCTACCGTTTAGTTGCTACCTTGGCTTCAGTCTTCTTTTTATTTTATTGTTACTACTTGTTCTCGTTATTTCTTTTTATTTTTTCTTTAGCTGAGTGTTTATCAGAAACAACCTTTCTATCCTTTCAAAATAGGGGTAAGAGTAAAACTGCGTACATCCTACTCTCTCCATATCCCACTTATAAAAATATTTATTATTTTATATTGTGTTCCCACTTTAATCAATTTTCACCCGAGTGGGACCCGTTTCAAATTGAATGAAGTTCAAGTTCCTTACTAAACATAATTACAATGCAAATTCAAGTGCCATGAGTTCAGCACCTTCATTTGGACATTGTTCAAATACTGGAACAATTGAATTAATAGGATTAATTACTGTACTTAATTGTCTCATAAATGATTATACGAAAAAACTAGTTTAATATAGTAATGTACTCTCTCCGTCTCATATTAAGATTCGTGATTACTAAAAATAGTTGTCTCAAATTATTTATCATTTTAGAAGTTCAACACAAAATTGTGAGATAACACATAAATAGAATAAATATTCAATAAAGAGAGACTATATTTTAAGACATAAATAAGAGTAGAATAGTCCAATCTCTTTCCTAATTAATATTTATTAAGGGGCGTGTAAAAAGATAAACACGGCACATAATATAATAATGATTAATTCCGTCAACGTACAAGAGTATGCTTATATTGAAAGATGAATTTAAACAAATTTTTAATTATTAATGTTGTTTATCAGGGTGCTAATATTTTGTTAGGGTTAAGTCAACACAACATTCTTGATGCTGCAAAGTTACAAAATCTATATATAGCCAGCGTTTGTAAAGTCATTAGAAAATAATAATTATTTTGATGAAACACAAAAAGTTCCAGCATAATATGCGGGATTATAGAGCTCCTGCATATAAATTTTCAGCATATTATATTGGAACTCCAGCACAAAGAAAGTTCCAGTATAATATCCTGGATTATGGAACTCTTGCATATCAACTTCCCGCATTGTTATATTGGAACTCCAACACGTTATGAAAATTCCAACACATTATGCTGGAAGCTCATATGCAAAAAATTCGAACTCTAGCATATTATGCTGGAATATTTTCGGATTTTTACGGACATTTTCGTTCAAATTTTATCTTTACATAAAAAAATGATAAAATTTTAATTACTTTTGAAACTGTGACTATTTTTCAATTACTGGTTGTAAATCTGCTATTTTTTATTTTTTAAAACCATTTTGAGGTGTATTCCAGCCCACCTTTTTATGGGCTCCAAATACATACGGCCCAAACGCTAGGGCTCATGATGAGATTTTCAGATATTTCACGGATAGATCTTTAATTTATAATTTTATAAATTTCTGCATAATCTTACTATTTTATATTTTGAGTAATAATGTAGTTTTATGGATCACGGAGTAGTGTATTCTTCAAATGGATAAGTTTCATTAAGTCTTAACTTTATATCATATAATTAATATTGCAATTTAATGTCTAATTTTATAAATTCAAATAAGATCAGACGACAAAAGTAATCAATAAGAAAAGAAGGGGCAAAACGACTAATAGAAATATTAATATTTAATATTTGCCACCAATTAATATTTAATCTCAATTTAACAATAAATATCCATTTGCCACCTATTAAATAATGACCTTTTTTAGGCAAATTTTTATTTAAGCAAAACAAAATGGGCTAAAAAAGATAGACTAATAGTTGCAGGATACACGTGTTTTGCAGTAATTGTTACTACCTCCGATTTCTTTCACTACTAGTAGTATTTTGTTTTTTTTTTCTTTTCAAATACAAATAAATATTGTCATTTGCATAATTGAGAAGAAACTAATTACTTTATTCAATTTTACTCTTGCTGTTGTTTTAATTGATCGACGCTTATAGTCTGTTTGGCCAAACTTCTAAAATAAACTTATTTTAAAAAGTGATGTTTCTTAAAAGTGCCTTTTTTAAAAAGTATTTTTGGTGAAAAGCAGTTTGTGTTTGACTAATTAATTGAAAAGACACTTCTGTGCAGCAATTAGTGTTTGATCAAGCTTTTTAAAAGTATTTTAATTATATTTTTCTCAAAAGTAAATTTTAAGAAAAGTATATTTGGGCCGAAACTAATTTTTTCTGCTTTTGTAACGCTGCTTATGCTTCTATTCGAAAGTACTTTATTCCTTCTAAAAGCTCAGCTAAACACTTCAACTTAAAATTAAAAAAAAAAAAAAAGCCTGGGAGGAACTTGGCCAAATAAGCTATTATAGTCTAGGTTAGCGTGCATTTTGGCATCATAGTCCGCATCGCCACTTTTACTTGTTAAAAACAGCTAACTTATAGCTTATTTGGCCAAGCTTTTTTCTTGGCCAAAAGTGTTTTTTTGTCAAAAATACTTTTTTTCTCAAAATTAAGGTGTTTGGCCAAGCTTTTTGAAGAAAAAAAAAAGTACCTTTGAATATAAGCAAAAGCATTTTTTAAGAAGTAGAAAAAAGTAACTTCTTCCCATAAGCACTTTTTTGAAAAGCATTTTTAAGAAAAATACACTTATAAGCATTTTTTAAAAAACTTGACCAACTACTAATTGTTCCTCAAAAGTGCTTTTTGAATTAATTAGTCAAACACAAACTGCTTCTCACCAAAAGTACTTTTTTAAAAAGCACTTCTCAAACTAAGCAGATTTTAGAAGCTTGGTCAAACAAACTATTAGTGTCGATTTCATCGTGCGGTTTGACAATTTAAAAAAATTGTTTAAACTAGAGAATTCGCAATCACGACTTTTTAGGCGTGTTATATATAACCTCCGCTTTAATATAATAGCTCGCAAGTAATAGTAGAGAAGTAAATTGTATCAGACAAACCCACGTAACAAACTCGACAAAAACATATATTCTTTAATAACTTATTTAAACAGAAGCTAAGCCTAATAAGATGAAATATATCTTGCAATCAATGTTATTAAATTATTTTAACAGGTACCAAATTTAATTTAAAATTCAAATAAAAAGTACCGGAAGGAATAATTGTCCATGGCTCCTTCCTTCCACTTCTTGCAACTAGAGGGGTACTCTGGTCATTCAAACTCCGAATGGAAGGGTAAATTAGTCATTTCATAGTCTCTTTCAACTGATTTGATCTCAACTTCACGCATCATTCATGAAGCCCTCCCATTTCACCCAGCGCCAGAGAATCAAATCATTACCATACGTGGACCCCACCGAAAGCATTTAAAATCGTAAATCGCCGTAGAAATCAATTACTCGCCGATCTTTCCTCTTTCCGGCTTGTCAAAATACACGCTGGCAACTTATGTAAGAAACACTTTGGCCACGTAGATGACACGTGGGATTACCTGCCTTTTGATCCAACGGGGGCGAAAATCACGTCGCTCTGGTCCGTAGATAATGCGATGACGTAATAATTAATATATTCCTTATAAAACGCAGAAAAAGAGAAAACAGAACTCAGTGTGTGTGTGTGTGTGTGTGACTGAACGTTTTGTGAAATCTTCAGAGAATCGGGTAATCAGAAGCGAAAGCTTCGGTTTTCCGTTTGTTAAGCAGAAATATTCTCAGCTCTAAGTCGTTACTATTTTGGTTAATCAAAATTTCTTTTTCCTGTTCAATTATATGAACTGCAACAGATTAAGCTGGATTTTTCATCATTCTCTGGAAATGAGTAACTGTAATGTGCTCTGGTTTCCTTATTTTCTGCATTTTTTTAATTTTGTTATGTCGATTGAAAGAGTGAGATTCTTATTTTCTGAGATAGTACGAAGAAAATATACATACAATCCAAATAAAAAAGCAGAAATCTTAATTTTAGAACAAATTGTTGATTTTTGGTAAGACATGGATATTGATTTATTAAATGTATTGAGATTAGTTATAAGTACGCATTTTCTATTTTTCTTTGATGTGAGTACTTTGCGTGTGTCTTGTTTTTCTCTCTTTCTTTCTTTTTCTTTCTTTTTCTGGGGTTTGATGAGTGAGTGAGTACAACTGCGACAGAACCCGATTCTTTTCGTACATAATAAAAGGACCCAAATTCACTTTTCTTCTGCCTTTTTTAGTACACCATTTTTCTGTTGTTTACAGTAACTTTTTACCTCTTCTTCTTCTTCAACTCCTTCTTCTAAATTGTTAGTTACTGTAAAACCCAAAAACCTATGATTTGTAGGTTCTGGTTATTTTAGATTTACTACAAAAAGCTCTGAAATTTGGAGTTTTTCTTCTGTTTAAATTATTGTAACAGACGCGAGGCTATTTGGTCGAAGCAAATTGGTAATGCTAAAGCTGTGAAGTGTAAATTTGATGAATATGAAAATTTTAATTTTAACGCAATTGCTTTTTCGTCTTTCTGTATTAAAAGATCAACGGTTACTAAACAACAAAAACCATCAATGTATATATTGTCTGTTTCTGTAAATATTCTATTATTCTTATTTCATTCATCTGTATTTTTTGGTGTTTGCAAGGTTGAGTAACGCGTGTCGTATTGCATTCCTCATTTTTCCTTTTTTTTTTAATCTCTTTTTTTCGTTATCTATTAGTAGTTCTTTATCCTTCTTTTTCTCTTGATTTTTCTTATAAGTTCTGTTTTCTCTCAATTGGCTCTGATAATATTACTGGGTTTTGCTTTGAAGGTTTAGATTGTAATGAAGAAAATGTCATAAATTGAAGAAAAAAGGGTGAAAATGAACAACACTGAAATGAGTTGTTTAAGGTCCGAAGCTGATGATGAGATTCATTCTAATGGTGCTGTTAGGAAGCGGTTTAGATTTCCCAAAAAGGTGGGAAATTTTAGCTCAGTTAGTATATCAATCTATAAATGGAAATATTGTAAATAATATTTAGTCTTATTTAATTGTAAAATCTTTTGAATTTGCAGTTTTTTGATGAGTGTAATGGAGTAGATCATGCTTCCGTTCCTAGGAAACTACGTTCAGGTATTAGTTCTGTGTTAATTGGAGTCAGTGCACGGTAATTAGTACATTTGTTGCTTTCTTTTTTTTATTATAGTAATTTCCGTTTCACTTTTTCGTTCTTTTTAAGCATGAGAACTTAATAGGTATTAAATCTGCAATTGGGTGATTGCACATGCTAAGTTTCTTACTTTACTCTAGTGTAAAGTTAAAAAGTAGTTCTTGTTTAAGTAACACTTTGGACTTTAAATTAATCATAAAGTTGTATACAAGTATTCAAACAATTTTAACTCTGTTAAGAGAATTTATTTCTGTTTGTAGCTATCAAGAAGAGAAGTCGCCAGTCCATCACTCCTCCTTTGCCAGTTTCAAAAAAGCTGAATTACATGTTAGATGGAGCTGAAACACCAAGGAAAGATGTCAACAAGTCCAAGCTTAATTTGGTTAGAGACTCAGTAAATTTTGCAGCTTTTTTCGTTTACTATAGATTTCTTTGCCTCTATGGTTCCTTCATCAAACAATTGAATAATGTGCAATTCAGTGGGGGAAAAAAAAAACATACCCAATGTAGTCCCACAAGTGGGGTCTGGGAAGGGTAGAGTGTACGCAGACCTTAACCCTACCTTTAATGTGCAATTCAATAACATGCAATTCAATGGAAATTTTAAATTGATAAAAATTCTTAATGCAGACTCGGTGTTCAAAGGAGCTTGAAGGGCCAATCACCAAAGATGAAGAAGAAGTGGCTGAAACCTTATATGCTTTGGCTGGTATGATCCCAGACACTGGTACCTCGAGCTTAAGCAAAATAAATAGTCAACTATCAGAAGTGAAATCAGCGTTAAAAGAGGCTGAGGCTTCTGTGATTGCAAATGGAGGTCTGCTTGTTTATTCTTTGTTTATGTGTTAGTATCTTCCATAATTGGTCATTTGTTAAACAAAGTACGTTTCATGAATGGTGTAGTGGTAAGGGAAGAGCAGGAGATAATGACAACTAGCTCCCAGTTCAATGATGAAGTTTCTAAGCAGTTTCCAGAAGTGGCTGTTTCAGCTGGAGAAGCTGCCAAATTAAAATCATCTGAGGATGCTTCCCAGTGTGATACATCCATCAGCACAGAGCAACTTGAAATTTCATTGCAACCAGTAGGTTTCTTTTGGACATTTTTATGTATGGTTACTACGTGACATAGATGTTGATCTTACATTTCTTCTATTTAGATTGTTGTTGCCTGTGGATTTCAAGCCAACCAACTGAACACGCTCAAGGAGAAGAGGAATAATGGTATACCCTGCAAGTTACCAATTTTCTAATGAATATCTGTACATATATTAGAGACAGTGCCATCCAAATTATCGTATTAATATCTACACTTAACATAAATGTCGTTTTTCTTTATCAGGTTCATTGTTGTGGCCAGGCTTGTCTGCAGGAGGGTCGCCTTGTTTGGACAAATTTGGTTTTTTACAACAGTAATTTCCCATTTCTTACCAAACTCTTTCTTTTGCCTACAAATATTATTTGGCCTCTCATGCACTGAGTAATGATAGGTATCCAACTGCCAAATTTCCTGCGTGGTTTGGAAGCACTGGCTCTGATGCTCAAGCTCAAAATGCAGTCTCTTCTCTCCCAACCGTGAAGGTGTTGTAGCTTTTTGATATGGTTTTCAGTTACTCTAATGTACTTTATTTACGTTCTGAACAATTATGAGGATCACTAATTTGATTTGATTCTGCAGGATTCTCAAGTTCCACTTGATTTGAAAAAATCATTTAAGAGGTGTGCTGCTCATGTTTATATAAGTCGGCTGATTAAAGTCTTACAGACTGCTGCAAGAGAAGACACCATCTCCTCGCATCCTTCTCAGTCGTCATCCCACGATGGATCAAAGCAAGGGACTCGCCTAATTCAGAACTGCCTAACTGGAAAGGTGAATGATATGCATGGCATTGTTTCTACCGGCAGCATTGCCTGCTCTACTACTGAGAAGAATCAAACTGAAGTTAGAAATGCAATCCTTTTGCACCAAAAACTCCTTCAAGAGCAGCAGCAAGCGTCTACAACATCTGGGGTCAATTCTTTAGTAAAGCAGGTCAGTTATATTCAGTAATGTATGATATTCTTTGTTGATACGCAATAACAATGAACTTTCTGTAATGGGCAGAACATGGATTTCCTGTCATTGCCAGCTGGAAGTTACGTGATGAAAGGAGCTAATGGTGCTGGTCATAACCTTGAAGCGCCCCTAACCTCGCAAAACCATCCCCCCCTGCATTTCTTGCTGCCCCAGAATGGTTATTCATCTACATCTTTTCGTTTCCATTCTGCAACAGCATCAGCTCAGCAGGTGACTTCTAATTAAAATTGCCTTGCTGCATTTGAAACATAGCTAGTTTGTCAGGTTTTCAGTTTTATGACTTAGACCACTGTTAAGATACTACACGAATTGTTTGAGTTGATTTCAGCTTGTGAACGCTTTCACTTAACCGCTTTTACAATCCACAAGGAAATAGAATGGCTTTGGTGTCTTTATGTAAGAGTATTAGAGCAGCACAGGTACATACTTAAAACTGGACTGTTTTGGGTCATGATTATGTAAAACAACATAACGCCAGTGGGTGGTTCTGCCACAGCCATGGACGGACTATAAACAGTAGTCTATGTAAACTGTAAAGACGCCCGCCCAGGCAAATACATGTCTACGTGTGTATATACTAAAATACAAAAAAGCTCAAGAACACTATCAGTATAATTGTGTTGCATTTTACTAGTCAGCATCTTTTTAAAAGGATTTGGATGTAAGACAGTTTATGCGGTGACGCTACTAATTTATACACAGCTTAGAAGATTAAGGCGATTCTTTTATGGCTAGGTGCAGGTTCTGCTGCCTCCATATCTTGGAGGTGCATCAACTCGTCCTTCACTTGAAGCTGCTATGACCTTACAAAGACAAACATCGCAGCAGAATGAACTACACAATTCTCATTTCACTGCTCAGTACAAGTTTGGAGTCTCTACCTCACAAATGCGAGACTGGCAAAATGCAGGGCGAGAAATGCCTATCTTTGGACCTTCTCAAGCTCAATTTGCAGCTTCTTCCTCCTCCATGGAAGCTCTTTCTTCCAAGCATGCTCCAGTTTTTCTGAATGAGCAGGAGCTTATGTCCATTTCTTTGTCACGACCTACTTCGAGGAACAGAGGACCATATTACCTTTTTCCTTCTGGCTACGAGGGAAATGGACATGGACTCTACCCCAATAAGGTGCCTTCAATGCAGCTGATGTGCAATGGTCATCTTTAAGATTGAGAGCCAGGGTACAATATTACCAATATCAAGATTATATTAGGCCTCCTGCAAATCATAATTGATTTATTCTTTTCTTATGCATAAGAGTAAGTGTTCATTCTGTTAATGAATATATCAGAAGGAGGAATGACAAGAAGGGAGAATACAGTAGATTGTGTCCCTTTGTTGGATGTAGTCTAGTACAATATCATATATTAAAGGCTTACATATTATGTTTAACTTTCAATTAATTATAGAGTAACATTTTCAAAGAGGTTTTCTTCTCTTTTTCCTTTCTTGCGGTAGCTAGAGAAATAACACACCTGCGAATATGCCTAAATGGCTATTTGTTCTCGGCCTAGATTGATTCTATGTAAAGAAAGTTCATCTGTGTCTGAGAAGATTGTTGACTTAAGAACAGATTATCTCATTACTCTATGAAGAGACTCAAATTTGGGGCAGAAGGGGGGAATAAAAAGAAAAGAGATAAAATAATTTCGTGCTGCTTTAAATTTCTTTCAGCTAGCTATTCATTCTAAAAAAGCTGCTCCTTGGTTTTCTGATCCTTCGTACTTTCAGAAAGATGACTTACTTTCTGCCATTGAAATTTATAACTCAAGGTCATTCTAACGCAGTTCGCCAGAAAAAGGGTAACTGATCATAAAAGCCACTTCAAGATATGTATATTTAAACTTGGCGAAGTTCAGTACAGAACTAAGAATGAATCAGTGGCATTGCCTGTGAAGTTCTTTTGCAACAGAAAATCATCTTTAAATGTATGAATGAACAAATTTGTGGATAAATAAGGCACAGCAAAATGAAGGTATTAACAGGGTACAGACTTTCTAATGCAGTTCAAGTAAATACAGCCAGCCAGAAGAGATGTGCAAAAACTACAACAGTAAAGTGTCTATCTCAAGCAAACACGAAAATCTTCACTCCTGCTTTTCCAATTCCCCCATTCTCTCTATAATTGCCTGCCATATAAAATAAAAGGGTTGTTCAGCGCAAAGTCATACAGAATTTGGCAGAGTCAAAGCAGGATCAAATATGCATAAGATCTGACATTTCAAGCATAAGAGATAAACAAACTAATACAGATATACAATAACCTTGCCTCTGCTGGAATTTCGTACCGCTGTGAAATATGCTTGTGGCAAATGTGAGGTCAAATTAACCAGTAAATTAGCATATACGTATGCACATACGTACATATACATACACGCACACATTTGCATGTGTGAATATGGATGTGCATAAAAAGAGCAAAAACGAAAATTTTGGCCAAATGAAGTGAGAGTAGCATTTTCTTACCCTCTTACTTGTTTCTTGGAGCTCCCCAGCAAGAATAAACTCATCTAATATCAGATACACCTGAAGAGGGAAGAAAATCGATAATAAATGATAGATTGAGGTAGTATGGTGGCCATCAACTCTACTTAAGGAGAAGTATATTTCTTCATCAACGTTTGTCTAGAGATGAAAGGATACAGAGTCCCTGTTGATCCAAGCTGCATGCTAATACCTAGCAAACTGGTATTTTCAATGCAGCACCTGACGAGGCATGATAGTATTACAAGTTTTTGCCGGCATTCATTTGTAAGTTGAAATGATTAACCATCCACCCAGGAAACCTAAAATCCCACCTACTTTAATCCCCCTGTTGCCAAGTTTGAAATCATTAAGGATTGAGAAACATTACTGGCCTCAGCTCCTTTACAAGTTAAATTCAGATTATTTTTTTCAACTACTAAAAGTAGCTGGAATGATTAAGAGAAGACCAGATTACTTTTCAGAAACTTTATGATTTTCTGAAAGGAATGCTCAACTCTTAATGGTAAAATACCACAACTAGTAAGAGGGAACACTTCATGCTTTCATACAGGACATGGTGCTGATAATTGTTGCAGACGGCAATGTGAGATGAGAAAAACAAATCCACTTATATTACTTTCCAGATGGGCCAAAGAACAGCCCTTGGAAACAATTTGTTACGGTACCCATCAGTTTTTACCTTGTAACAATCTTAACTAACAACCATGTTAAATCCTGCAGTGAACATTTGCGCACGGAATAATCAACTTCAATTCCTCTATCTTTATTCCATAGCTTTCCATCTCTGCCTAAAACCATGTTCAAACACTGAAGGCAGCCTTATGGAGTTGATAAAAGGTGATATTTTGTGTAACAAAGTAAATTAGTGGTTAAGTCTCATAGTATACATAAGATGTTGCACCCATGGAAGTCAGTAATTCACTACTTTTGCTACTGGAGGATCACGCCTTCAATACAAGTAGCAACATAAAGTAGTTGAGTATAAACCAAGCTGCAGCAATAAGCAGATATGTAACTTATACTAGTTCCAACTAAAGATTTGAGGACAGGCACTGATTTGGAGAGCCCGCACAAAACTTAATAGGAAAAATACAGCAGAATTTAGCAGACATCTTAGAAGATTCAATATATTGATTGATTTACAACAAATAAAAGGACCATTGTGCCACAACAGGGGTCATTAGAAAAGAAAGATATTAAAAGCTTTGCTGATTCTGTAAGTAGCAAACATAGTTTGATAAGAAATGTCTAACCTTGTGGAAATTGAAAACCAAATCTAGTTCGCAGACATTGCTGAAAAAGTGATCCAAAATCTCCACAAACAAGTGGATGGACTCCAGATAAGCCAACTCGTTGTCTGTGATATCAACACAGAGTGAGAAAAATAATCCTGCATATCTTCTGTATATTACCTTGTGGGTACGGAACTGCAAAGAGGAAAGATCACAGACCGGTGATATTTATTAGTGAATTATCAAAAAATATATAACTTTATGAAAACTAAAAAGAAGTATGAGACGGAAAAATAAATCTTGGATGCTGCATCAAGATGACAAATATGTCCACCTTTTTAATGATGTTAGTATCCTGAAGATCAATGTCTGTCTAAAAGACACCATGACTCAGCCATTATGTAAATCTCATGAGCAACCTAATATTAAAGAAAGTTGAGCAAGTCCCTCATTCAAATAAACCCCTCTCTGGGTTCACTTCTTTCATCAATTGTGCACAAAAGGTAATAATTTCCTTTTCTTTTTTTAATTGCATTCAGTTGTATTCTATCTTATAATACACACATGTTCAAGCTTCAAACTTGCTTTCTCTCCCTTCCCTTGCTTGAAGTCCCCCTTAAAGTTACTGTCATAAATCACTCATTTAAGAAGAAAATATTCTGCTTTCTTATTTCTTGCTTTGTCCTTTTTGTCAGAAAGATGATGTTTGGTTCGGAATAGTGGAGAAATTTAACATTGTTAATACAATAAAATGTTTGGTTTCATTTTCCTTTCCACATAAAACTTAGCATTATTTTATACAACGTCTCATTCCAATTTTTCTTGTCCGCATAACTAATACCCGCACAAGTTATGCGAGAATCTATGTATTATTTTGTTATTACTGTTGTGCTACTTGTACCTTTTGGCGAATGTATTTATTTATAATCTTGTATAATCTTGTATGACTGCATATCTTTCTTAGCATCTGCATCTCCACGATATTCATCTTATGGAGGTGTTGGACTTTAGCAATTAGCAGCCCAAGATTCACTCTCATATAACATTGTTGGTCTTATAACCATTCTTTTTCTTTCAATGTCTTATAACTATTGAACTTACCTTTCACTTTGATAGGCATTTTTGGATCACATAACACCCCGATAACACTTCTCCATTAAAACCATCCGCTTTTGATTCTATGCATTATATCTTCCATTCTCCTAGAATGACATGCCTAGATATCTAAACTGTTTGTGTTTAGGCACCACAATCCCATCCAATCTCACATCAACTTCACTCTTCTTATGCAGACTAAACTTACAATGCATATAGTCAGTCTTACTTCTACATATCATAAATTCTTGTCTTACTTCTACTTATCTTAAAATTCTTGTCTTACTTCTACATACTTTAAAATACTTACTCTCTAGAGTGCTTCTTCATAGTTCAAGTTCTTGGTTGACACCCTAGTTGGCTTCGTCAATTAGTGTACAGTATCGTTAGCAAATAGTATGTACCATGAGACCTCATCTTGTATTGTCTTAGTTAGCTCATCCATAACTAGGGAATACAAGTATTGGCTCAATGTCAATCCCTAGTGTAAACCTATAGTTATAGGAAACTCCTTTGTATCTCCTACTACTGTTCTCACGCTAGTGACGGCTCTTTCAAACATGTCCTTTTATGGCATCCATATATTTACTATTGTTCTCACGCTAGTGATCATTCTTCCGCTCGGAATAGATTTTCATTAATCTTACTCTCTGCATTACTAATCTCAACATTCGTAATGTAAGGATTGTAATGTATGTATTATTTCTTATTGGATGTTTCGATTGTTGCATTAAAAATTATTACTATATTGTATATTTTAAAATATGTTTTTATTTAAAAAAATAAAGTATTGGTTACAACATTAAGGGTTTTCTTAGCCATTTAATAGTTTCCATGTAGTGTTAATCCTCAGATTCTTATTCCACACTCTATCCTGCATAAAATAATACATGAATTCCCGCAAAACTTATGCGGATACCAGTTATTCAGAAAAGAAAAGGTGGAATCAATGATTTATAAAATAATGTTAAGTTTTATGTGGAAAGGAAAAGTGAAACCGACATTGTATTAACAATGTCAAATTCTATGTGGAGATTATTTTCTCCATTACTCCAACCAAATCATTTAACGGAATTAAACAGTTGGTTACGCTTCATGAAGCATCTGATGATTACTTAAGAAAATTAAAAGCAACGCATCTTCTGTTTTCTTTTGCAGGTTATAAATGTAATGCATAAATCCAAATGCCGGATTGTTCAAGGAATTAGGTCCGAGAATAGAACACCAATACTGAAGCCATATGTCCTGCACAAAAATAGTGGATGCTAAATGGTTCTTCAATCTTCATAAATCCTCTTATCACACAGACACACACAAGCAAAAGCGAAAAGGAGATCCTCTTCTTTCTTGACTCTTCCCTCCTCTCCCTCCCTCCCCTTCCTCCTTTTGACCCTCCCACTCTCTGCCAACATCTATACTTTTAAGGCCAAGAGATTGAACAAAGAATCAAACATGCAGGTAAGGAAGAAACGGCCACAAAATGAATTTCAACTCAGCCATAACATAAGTTTCTATTGCCAGGAATTATCTGTTGTGCGATAAAACTATGAATACTCCCAAATCCTTTAAACATTCATGGAATTTCTCCCTTCGACCTACTTGTAGAATTGAACACTGAAGATTAATCTGAACTGGGCAATATTGATCCTCCATATGTTAGAACTAGTAGTTAGACACAATGGTAAATGAAATAATAGGACAAAGACAATTATGATAAGCCTCTTAATATGACTTCACCGAAAATGTGAAGTGCCATACTATAATGTACCGACGGGGAAAACCAAAATAATCATTCACCAAGAGACATCTTTCACGCACACTCTAAGGTAGTCTAAAATAAACATTTTAAGAAAATTAAAGACTAGCAAAAAGATTTCATCTTTGGCTTAGCACAATTGCAACACAGTAGCTTATTCTGGTGTTCTGTAAACGAAATGAAAACAAAATAAAATACATAGTCACCTAGTAGCTCTTTCTATTCAAGCTGATCAAGTTAAACTTAATTCCACGGAAGCATGATAGGAAAAAGCTTAATAATATAGAATGCCTTAAAAGTATAAAAAATGTAGCTTTTGTATACTGATGGCTAAGAAATATCTGAAATAAAAGATTTTGGAAGTTATTACCTCGACAAAATTGGTAAATTTGGGATCTCTATTCACCACCAACCGATGAACCTACGACCAAATTGATTAAATAAATAAAACCCATTATATGAAATTAAAAGATTAACATTATCAAAGTTGAAACAAGAAAAACAACAGAAGCAAAAGAGAAAGAATAATACCTCGTACTCAACCTTGTGCTTCTCGGATTCCTCGAGAGGGATATAATACTTGGCCAGACGAGTCTTTCCTTGTCTGTTTTGAAGCAAAATGAAACGGATCTACCAATTTTTGAAATGACCCAATTGAAAAGAAAGGATCAAAAATTAGTATGCTAGAAGAGAAATGAAAATAAATTTGAAAAAAGCAAATTCTTGAAATGGAAAGAGAAGCATTTCCCCAATAGATTGTAGTTTCAGTTACTGAATATTTTTCATTTAGATCAAAGGGAAGAAGAAAAGTTACCATTTTTACAGAGGATCTGTAGGCAAAAGAGAGTTTTAGCGAGCTGATGAAACACTTGGAAAAGTTGCACAAGATTTCTTTGATTCTCAATTAATTCGTAGAAACTAGTAATTTGAGTCCAGGGTCAGAATAGAGGGGCAAGACCAGCATATGGCAACTTTTTCCAATAAAGGGAATTTTTTTTTTTTTTTTTGTAAGTTGGACTTTGGACAAGAAAACAGAAATAGAAGTGCAAAAAATAGTTTTAAATAAAACTTTGTTAGTTTTCGAAATGAAGGGTGTTAAAATTTTTATGTATTTTATTGTCTAAGATACTAGTACTAGTATATTTTTATTAATTTATTTTAATTAGTATACTAGTATAAATTATAAATTGTACAACACAATAGACTGCCCACTGAAATTTTGCTTTTATTGGAAAAACTTTGGATTCATGATTTTATTTTTTTAGTGTAAATTTCATTGACCCTCTCTAATTTAGCTTTGCTACCAAGGCAAAAGAAATGTCTTAAGCTTTAAAAATATATTCAGTTTAGTCTTGAGAAGCTGTACTGCATTTCTCTTTCTAGACTTTAGCTCTGCTAATGTCATAAAATTTATGAACTTTCAAGATCTTGTTATTTATCATAGTTTGATTGTATAAAGAATTAAGATCTCAATGTCTACCAAATTGTAGTTGTACAACCAATCTAAGAAACAAAACTAAGAAAATTCTCAATACCACAGAACTGTGCTTATTTAACAATATATAAGCAACACAGATGTTCTATATTTACTGATAAATATGCTTTTATAACATAAATACTTCACTGCTGCATTATGGGAATACAAAAATGGCATAAAATACAACAAGCCGCTTCTTAAGGATCGTTTGGTTGGGATAACAAGTTATCCCACGATTAGTTATCCCACCATCTCATAGGGATAAAAATAACACTACAGTCTTGAAATAACTAATCCCCAAATTAGTTATACTGCAATTTTATTTCAACCAAACGTGGGATAAACTTATCTCAAATTTAATCCGAATTAATTATCTCTTATCCCTCGTACCAAACGAGCCCTTAAAGAATGAGAAATCCAATGATCAGTCCTTCTTAATACATTCTAAATTGCCAAAAAAAAATTACACATGAAAATTACCATTTTCCTAATAATCATGTTCATACTTTGAGTTTGCAGCAGCTAATAATGCAGCTCCAATTCCAGATCCATCTTTTGAATGCTCTATCACTACATTTTTAGATATTTCTGATCCAAGAAGTTCTGTGACAGCTTCTTGGAGGTATTCTCTGTACTGAGGATAGTGCTCATATAAACCTCCATCCATTGCTACAACTGTTCTCTTACCGAAGATTACGCCCTTTGAATCCTCCTCCATTTTCTGGAGAATCCCAACAATTCCTGCACCAGCTAGACGCCCCCCTCGTTTTGCAATAGTATCGCAAATGTCTACGACTGTTTTCCTTGCACTTAGATCAGATTTTACCTGAAATCCAATAGTTAGAAGTAAATTGTGAACATCAAAAGGTTCATAAACTTTTTCCATAGTACAACGTTTGCTTACTCTTTAAGATGTGGAAAGGCGGTTTCTTAGATCAACTGAAGCAAGGAAAGTTTCTTGTAGAGAACTTCTAGTGGTAGAGAAACTAAATTTTGTATAATATTGGATTGAGACGTGCTTATGAATGATGTGGACAATGTGAATCTGTATTAGCCAACCTCAACTTACTTGGGATTGATGTGCGTTGCTTATGTTGTATTTAGGTGTATATCTAGATGTCAAACAAGCAGGAGATTCAAGCACCAAGTCCCTTCCCCTTGCCACCCAAGAAATACACAACATTGACACTTATTAACGACATGAAAAGAGAAGCTAAACCTATCCTTTTGAATGTTGTTTTTTGAATGAACCTACATCTTCAAATATAGTTTCTTCATGGATCAATTATTGGACAACAATTATCCAATCGCAGAATAAACAAATAGCAAGGTAAGTTAAGGACTAGAGCTAAAGAATATACCCCAGCTATATCATAGAGGACAGACTCAACATCTTCAAGATCTCTGGATGTATCCTGCTGCATTGCACATATATCCGGTGTCCTATATGATGCAGATCAGACCGAGTGAGAATAAACAGGAGATGATCAAACCAATTTATACAGGATATACAGCATAATAACTGGTATCGGTGATAGTAGCAAGTGTCTATATACGATAAACTAGCATCTCTTCACTATATGAACTTTAAGACCATCAAAATCAACAGAAAGTTTTGCAGATCTCGATGTGTAGATATAACCATATAATGTAGGGTGGTTTCAAGTTGTTCATGGAATAACGAGAATAGTTGTCACATTCTGACATTTACAACTAATACACACCTAACCTTCGTTCGTCAACTGTGGGTAGAACAAAAGTAATTACCTCAGCACAAATGGAGTGATTAACTTTTCTGGAACATAGCCACCGCCAAATAAGCCGCCAACCTTGGCCATTTTGACCAGCACCCGTCTTACAATTTCTCCAAGGTACATACCCGAGATTGTCTTCTCAAAAATCTTCATCAAGAAATATGACAGTAGATAAGATCATGAATAAATAGTGGGATTCCAAGCACATGAAGCAAAGAGATTTTCCATGTTTTGAGTCAATAAAACTTGCCTGATCACCAGGGTTAATGCTCTCGGCATCCATTTCTCTATCAAACTCAGTTAAAGGAAGGCCATTTGAAAATGCTCCCCATTCAGTATTCACAATCTAAAAGATAATCACGAATCAGATATTATCTCGAACTCAAAGGTCGCTAAAACAGCAAGCTGTTCATGAAAATAACTAGACAACAGAATATTTGGACTATACTTAGGACTATACTTACTGTTACTGGAGAGCTGGACATCCTTTGTGGCAGTTTAGGAATAGCATCCACACGTTCTACGTAGCAAGCATTGGTTCCAGTCCCAAGAATGACAGCAACCATGACATCATTGTCCCAGTATCTCGCTCCAGCAAGTGTTGCTACGGTGTCATTGACCTAACTTGACAATGGACAGAAATCATAAACAAAAAGAACAGAAGACACACCAGGATATTCTCCGTCAATTCTCAGTACACGTAAAGTAGAGTAGAACCTACCAGGGCCGAGACTTGCATACCCAATCCCTGCCTTTCCATGGCTTCATTTAAACAAGCAACCACATCTTTTCCTGCCTGTTCCATGTTATGCAGGAATCAAAAATTAATTCGCAGGTGCAATGAGAATGATAAGGATAAGAGAGACTAAGTTAAACGTCAATGCTAAGGAACTCATTGCTAGTAGTTCTAATCTCCAATATACTGGGAATCCAGTATTTTCTGAATTGATCTCTTTAGTTTTTGAACTTACTAATCAGCCATCACACTGTTTGAAGTACTTTGCTAAGATTGCGATATATGGAAAACCTCGAGCCGAGGGTCTTTCAAAAACAGCCTCTCTCCCTCCAGGGCAGGGGTAAGGTCTGCGTACACATTACCCTCCCCAGACCCAACTTGTGGGATCCCACTGGGTTGTTGTTGTTTGTTTTGTGACATATGGAAAACAATGAACTCTTCAATGTATGAAGCACTCTTTGACAAGAAAGCAGAGTGACTTTAAAGTCACGAATGCTCAATTTATTGAGGATGGAACTATAGAAATTTGCGAAATAGATGACTCCAGTGCTTAATTCAAAGAATGCAAAAATATTGTTTGAAAGTCCTATTAGGGTGAGGGAAATTGACCATCTTTACTGAAGTTGAATAAGGCAGCATTGGTAGAAAAGTTTTCATATTAAGCTCGTCGGATTTCCAACAGTAAGCTTAGGGGTTAACATGCTGACATTCGTTGCCTTATTTTCATAATCGCCATCTTAAAATTTGTAACTCAGTTGGCGGCGACCATTTGAAATGAATATTTACTCATGCCACACCCGGCAAGTAGACATAAAATATCTGTAACTGTAGACCAAATTAGTATGATGTCTATAATCTGCCACTGCTTCACGTGAATGAGAGAATCAAGAAATACTAACAGTTCCAGAGACTGCAAAACCCTTTGTCCACTTGATTAGGATGCCAGATTTAACTGAAGTCTGCTTCACTGGGAAAGAAAATGTGAATCCTATTTCCCTTGTCCTTCCTTGTTGCATCTCGAACTTACCACCTTCACTTTGTGAAAATTTGCCTAGCTCAAAAGCTATGAAGTCAAACAGCTCCTACAATAAACCAATGCACATATAAAAACAAGAACAAAAAAGACAGTACTGGTCAAGTTGCGTTGTAAAAAGAAAAAGTAACCAACCTCAGAGGTTGCAAACATCAATTCTTGGGGTATAGACACTTGCTCAAACTCAGTGGCAATAACGCGCTCTTCTTTACCACCTAACTGCACTCTTAACACTCGGAAATTTGTACCACCAAGGTCCAATGCATAGAACAAACCTTTCTCATTCCTTGAGAAATCATAAAATTTGGCATTATATAAACTAGCCTAACAATCAAACAAGTGAAGCAATGTAAACTAGGAGAAAGCTTAATTCTTTAAATCTTTACTTTTCTAAGAATTTGCCTTCAAATTAAATTAGTGAAAATACTGGAAAATAAATATAGCAGGAAATAGATAAAACATAATACTGGCAAAGTTAAATACTATAGTTGACAACAAAAAGAAGGGTATCATTGTATGATATCTACTATACAATCAAGTCATTAACTATTTTTGGTCACATTAAACCATTTTAGCAATGAAATTACGTACAACTATTCTTTTGTTACCTTAAAGTAACTGAACTTTAACTTTACAGTAAAGTCACTAAACTTTACTCACTCAAATATCAGTCAAGCTAATTTTAGGATAAAGCTGACAGAAGATAATTTTGTAACAATATGGATCAAATTCAGCTCCTTTAATGTGAAAAAGAATAGTACATTTTGTGATTTTAAAGTTCAGTGATCATATGCTAAATAAACTAAAGAACACAAGAGCACTTCAATAACTCAAAAACAAACAAGAAAAATTAGTATTGTACCCAGTTGGTAAAGTGTCAATATAACTAAGGATCATCTTGAGATCACTGCCGCCATCGACGGCAAGTCCAGCCCGCATATCAACGGCCATGGCATCAGCCACGTGGCGCAAAACAGGAAGTGGAGTTGCACAGTCTTTCTGCAACTTAGTCAATATTGGTGCTACCGCTAAACTAACACCAGATCGGACGGCAGCGATAATAACACGTGGCTTGGAGATCTTTTTGTAAGGTGTTCGTGAAATATGGAAGGATTGGCCGGCCGGCGAGCTAACGGTGACCGACATAATTAACAGTGAGATCAAAAGGAACGTGTGACGGAGAAAATAAAGTAGAGGGAAGAGAACAATAAATGGTGATGTTGAAACAGAGAGTTATACAGTTGTGAATCTTTGACACTATATAAACTTTCTTTTTTGTAATGATAGTAAGTTTGAACAGTTAGATTTGAATAAATTAATGATGAAATATGTATGTAAAGATTTAAACGAAGAATATTATTAGACGACTTTTGTACGCCGTTATGGTTGCGTTGGAAGGTACGGTTAGCTAACTACCAACTGTTCGTTACTTTCATAGTTGCTCTACTAATGTAGCAATTTCACTAGGAAACTTTTTTCTTCCCCTTTCTTCGTCAACTTAATGGGGAGTAACTCTTTTATTATTTCTTTCTTTCTTGGTATTAAGTTAATTCTTTTATTATTTCTTTTCATTTCGTGGATTCAGTTCCAATTGTGAAGTATGCTGGCTAAAAAAAACACAAAATATACTAGGAAAAGAAAGCAAAAGCAAATACATAGTAGTCGCGAGCGAAATAGGAGCAGCCTAAACCGTAAAAACGAGGTTGTGGGAGAGCAATACTGATGTGGTCTATCTCATTCAAAAGCCAAAGTAATAGGCATGTGCCTAAGAAAAAAAATTTTAGTTTGGTAGCCAACTTTGTTGAATTTCTTTCGTTTGGTAGCTAACTTTGTTGAATTGTCAACATTGAAGAAAAGTATGTGCAAATTGTCAAATATAGTAGGCTTTAGAAGTGAGGCTTCGGCTATAAAAGGAGAGCTTCAGCTCTCATTTATGCACACCAACAAAGGAGAAAGAAAGAGTGAGGTTTCATAGACAAGGTATAAGAAAATAGTCTGAGAAAAATAAAGAGTGAAAGATATTAAAGTGAGGTGGCAATATCAAAAGAGGGTTATTTCTTTTGAGTGTTATAGTGGTCTTTGGAGTATTTTACTTGAATCTACAAAGTGTAAAATTTCTTGCTATAGTGATATAAGTTGCTCGTCTCGGGGCCGTGGTTTTTTCCCTTATTCAAAAGGGTTTTCCCCGTAAAATTCTTAGTGTCATTGTCACTCTTTTATTCTTGTTAATTAACGTATTTTGGTGCTACGTTATTATTTCGCTTTTACTACTGTGAATATTATTTTGTTAGGGGGTTTATTCCCAACAACTGGTATCAGAGCACAGGTTCTGCTCGTTCATAGAAATACTACGAGATAGCAAAATTCATCGAAGATAGTGGTTCTCAACATGGCAAAGAAGGATGAGAGATCTGCTCATCTAACAAGGTTGGTACTAGATGCTAATGCCAAAAAATCTGATACTATGAGAGTTGAGGATTGGGCAGACTTGGATGAACGGGCTGCTAGTGCAATCAGGATGCACTTATCAGATAATGTGGTAACTAACATCATTGATGAAGACATCGCACGTGGCATTTGGACAAGGTTGGAAAGCCTATACATGTCCAAAACGCTGACAAATAAATTATACCTGAAGAAATAGTTATACGCCCTACATATGGGTGAAGGTACGATTTTTTGTCACATTTAAAAGTGTTTAACGGACTAATCACACAGCTCGCGAATCTCTGAGTGAAAATCGAGGAAGAAGATAAAGCCATCTTGCTGTTGAACTCGTTGCCATCTTCGTACGATAATCTGGCAACAACCATCCTGCATGGTAAGACTACCATTGAGTTGAAAGATGTCGCATCGACTTTTCTACTCAATGAGAAGATGAGAAAGAAGCCTGAAAATCAAGAACAGACTCACATCACAAAGGGTTGAGGCAGGAGTTATCAAAGGAGTTCGAGCAACTATGGTAGACCCAGAGCTCGTGGGAAGTCTAAGAACCGATCCAAATTAAGAGCCAGAAAAGCTACAATTGTGATCAACCAGGTCACTTCAAAAGAGATTGCCCGCAAAGGTGAAACTAGTGGCCAGAAGAATAACGACAACACAACCGTCATAGTGCAAAATAATAATAATATTGTCCTCTTTATAAACGAGGAGGAGGAGTACATGCACTTATCAGGTCCAGAGTCGGAATGGGCAGTTGATACAGCAGCATCTTACCATGCCCCACCGATAAGAGATCTTTTTTTGTAGATATGTAGCAGGTGATCTCGGTACTGTGAGAATGGGTAACACAAGTTACTCAAAGATTGCGGGAATTGGTGACATTTGTATCAAGACCAATGTCGAATGCACATTGGTTCTAGAAGACGTGCGATATGTACCTGATCTAAGGATGAACTTGATCTCGGGAATTGCGTTAGACCGAGATGGATACGAGAACTAGTTTGCAAATCAAAAGTGGAGACTCACCAAGGGATCATTGGTGATTGCAAAGGGAGTTGCTCGTGGCACGTTGTACAGGACAAGTGTAGAATATATGCCAAGGTGAATTGAACGCGGCACAATATGAGATTTCTGTAGATTTGTGGCACAAAAGAATGGGTCATATGAGCGAGAAGGGATTGCAGATTCTTGCCAGGAAATCACTCACTTCTTATGCCAAAGGTACAACGGTAAAACCTTGTGACTACTGTTTATTTGGTAAACAACATAGAGTCTCATTTCAGACATCGTCTGAAAGAAAATTGAATATACTTGATTTGGTATATTCTGATGTTTGTGGTCCAATCGAAATTGAATCAATGGGCGGTAACAAATATTTTGTTACTTTTATTGACGATGCTTCACGAAAATTATGATTTTATATTTTGAAAACCACAGATCAGGTGTTTCACGTTTTCTAGAAGTTTCATGCTTTGGTGGAAAGGGAGACAAGCCAAAAGCTAAAGCGTCTCCGAAGTGACAATGGAGGTGAGTACACTTCAAGGGAATTTGAAGAGTACTATTCGAGCCATGGAATTAGACATGAAAAAACAGTTCTTGAAACCCCACAACAAAATGGCGTAGCCGAAAGGATGAACTGCACCATTGTGGAGAAGGTGAGAAGCATGCTCAGAATGGCTAAACTGCCTAAATCATTACGGGGTAAAGCAGTTCAGACAGCCTGTTATCTGATCAATATGAGTCCATCAGTTCCTTTGGCCTTTGACATCCCATAGAGAGTTTGGACCAATAAGGAGGTGTCCTACTCGCATCTGAAGGTGTTTGGTTGTAGAGCTTTTGCACACGTACCAAAGAAGCAGAGAACAAAGCTGGATGATAAATATGTTCCTTGCATATTCATCGGATATCGGGATGAAGATTTTGGATACAGATTGTGGGATCCTATAAAGAAGAAGGTCATCAGAAGCAGAGATGTAGTCTTTCAAAAAAGTGAAGTTGGAACTGCTGATGATATGTTAGAGAAGGCCAAGAATTGTGTAATTCCTAACCTTGTTACTATTCTTTTTACTTCTAACAATCCCACAGTGTAGAATAGGACCGACGATGTTGCCGAGCAGGGGGAGCAACATGATGATGGTGTTGAGCAAGTGGAGCACCTCACTCAGGAAGAAGAACAACCTCAAACTCTGAGGAGATCAAAGAGGCCAAGGTAAGAGTCATGTAGGTACCCTTCCACATAGTATGTCCTCATCAGTGATGAAGGGGAGCCAGAAAGTCTTAAGGAGGTGCTGTCCCATCCAGAAAAGAACCAGTGGATGAAAGCCATGCAAGAAGAGATGAAATCTCTACAGAAAAATGACAAGTACAAGCTAGTTGAACTTTCAAAGGATAAAAGACCACTCAAATGCAAATGGGTCTTTAAACTCAAGAAAGATGGAAATGACAAGCTGGTTAGATACAAAGCTCGATTGGTGGTAAAAAGTTTCGAGCAGAAGAAAGGTATTGATTTTGACGAAATTTTCTCACTTGTTGTCAAAATGACTTCTACTCAAACAATCTTGAGCTTAGCAGCTAGCCTAGATCTTGAAGTGGATCAGTTGGACGTGAAAACTGTATTTCTTCACGGAGATTTGGAAGAGGAGATCTATATGGAGCAGCCAGAAGGATTTGAAGTAGCTGAAAGGAAACACATGGTGTGCAAACTGAATAAGAGTCTTTATGGGTTGAAGTAGGCACCAAGGCAGTGGTACAAGAAGTTTGACTCATTCATGAAAAGTCAAACTTACACAAAGAAATATCCTGATCCATGTGTATACTTCAAAAGATTTTCTGACAATAACTTTATTATTTTGTTGTTGTATGTGGATGACATGTTAATTGTAGGAAAAAAACAAAGGGCTGATTGCAAAGTTGAAGGGAGATTTGTCCAAGTCATTTGATATGAAGGACTTGGGCTCAGCACAACAAATTCTGGGTATGAAGATAGTTCGAGAGCGAACAAGTAGAAAGTTGTGGCTGTCTTAGGAGAAGTACATTGAATGTGTATTGGAACGCTTCAATATGAAGAATGTTAAGCCAGTCAACACACCTCTTGCTAGTCATCTGAAGTTAATCAAGAAGATGTGTCCTACAACAATGGAGGAAAAGGAAAGCTAATCAAAGTTCCTTATTCCTCTGCCATCGGAAGTTTAATGTATTCAATGGTATGCATTAGACCTGATATTGCTCACGTTGTTGGTGTTATTAGCATGATTCTTGAAAATCCTAGAAAAGAACACTGGGAAGCAGTCAAGTGGATAAGCAGGTACCTGAGAGGTACCACGGGAGATTGTTTGTGCTTTGGAGGATTTGAACCAATCTTGAAAGGCTATACAGATGCTGATATAGCAGGTGACATTGATAAGAGAAAATCCACTACTGGATATTTGTTTACACTTTCAGGGGGAGCTATATCATGGCAGCCGAGGTTACAGAAGTGTGTCGCACTTTCTATAACTGAAGCGGAGTATATTGCCGCTACTGAAGCTGGCAAGAAGATAATATGGTTGAAACGGTTCCTTCAAGAGCTTGGATTGCATCAGAAGGAGTATGTCGTCTATTATGACAGTCAAAGTGCAATAGACCTTAGCAAGAACTCAATGTACCTTGGAAGGACCAAACACATCGACGTGAGATATCATTGGATTCGAGAAATGATAGAGAATGAATCTCTAAAAGTCTAAATTTCTACAAGTGAGAATCCCGCAGATATGCTGACCAAGGTGGTACCAATAGATAAGTTCAAGCGATGCAAAGAACTCGTCGGTATGCATTCAAACTAGAAGACAATGCTACCTTCTCTAGATGAATGAGACTGGAGGGGAAGATTGATGGAGTCCATCTCATTCAAAAGCCAAAGTAATAGGCATGTGCCTAAGGAATTTTTTTTTTGGTTTGGTAACCAACTTTGTTGAATTTTTTTGGTTTGGTAGCTAACTTTGTTGAATTGTCAACATTGAAGAAAACGAAGAAAAAGTGTGTGCAAATTGTCAAATATAGTAGGCTTTAGAGAGTGAAGATTTCATTTCTACACACAACAAAGAGAGAAAGAAAGAGTGAGGTTTCACAGACAAGGTATAAGAAAATAGTCTGTGAGAAAAGTAGAGGTGAACAATATTGTAGTGAGGTGGGAATATCAAAAGAGGGTTATTTCTTTTAAGTGTTGTAGTGGTCTTTGGAGTATTTTACTCGGATCTACAAAGTGTAAAATTCCTTGCTATAGTGATATCAGTTGCTCGTCTCGGGCCGTGGTTATTTCCCTTATTCAAAAGGGTTTTCCACGTAAAAATCTTGGTGTCATTATCACTCTTTTATTCTTGTTAATTATCGTATCTTGGTGCTACTTTATTATTCCGCTTTTATTACTGTGAATATTATTTTGTAGGCGGTTTTATTCCCAATAAATACAAGCGTTGTGCTGCTAGGCGAAGCAGTCCGAATGCACCTAGATGGTGAAGTCTATAATCATGAGTTTAATTAGTCGATTTTTTAGTTAACAAGAAAAAAATATTATCAAGACAAGTGAATAGATTGACCTTGAAACAACAATGAGTAATTACTCTTGCTATAAAACAAGCTCGTATTTTATCTCTGATACCCTTTCTCAATAATGAGAAACAATTTGAAACCAAGTTGACCGCTAGAACTATTGGTTTTAAAACCCAAAATAAATATTTTTACTTTTTCTTCTCTTGAATCATAATTACAAAAATCTACATTTGAGTGTTTTATGTTCGACACATTATTTATTTAAAGAGTTTTTTATCAACCGCAGTCTACTTGTGATGTCCCACAAAAATCTTTATTAATTTTTTTTGCAAAAATATGGCCAAAGAAGAATTTCTTTCACTCTCTAAATAACAATTATAGTGTCACGTAAATGGAAGTTAGGGAAGAATAGAGAATGTTGGATTTAATTGAATATTAAAGATGCATTTTATAATTTTATATAAAAGGGTAAAAGGATCAGTAATATAAGTATATAAGGACAAATTCAGAATTCTTTACTCAAACTTTCTCCCAGATACACAAGTATTATATTTGGCTAATACAATTTTTGGAAACAAAGAATGTAGTTGACCGATTATCTTAATATATAAATTAAAGTTAACATATTTTCCCCATATAAATACTACATTTTATTTGGTTAAAATTTAATTTCTGTTTGGCTTTTACGTTTTTTTCCGTAGAGTAATATTGGGGACAGTGGTTGTGGTTGTAAAGGAATAGAACTGGCGGAGAAGACGATGTTGACGCAAGAGAAGTAGCTGTGCTTAGATTTTCACATTTTTTGTTTGCTTTTGGTTTGTGTCGGAGATTCAAATGTTCTTCTCATGACTTGTTTGACTTGCTGCACTGTATATTCTCAGCATTGTGGATAAATACAATTTGAATAGTATTTGAATTATTGAAAGGGATCTTTTAAACAAATAGCCGGTCACATTCATTAGTTAATTTTTCTAGTTATATATGCGGATTATATATAATTATATACATGTAATACATAAATTATGTATATATTATACATTCATCTGCTATTTTTAATTTAAGTAGTTGGATGGACAGCTAAAACGTCCTCTTCCTGTGTCAAATCAAGCGGAAATTTTCGTGGATCCGTTACTTTTTGGAATAGCTGATATTTTTTTTTTTCCAGCTTATGGACCTTTTGGACCGTTCTAAAGATCCTTATTGAGCAAACTAAAAATCTTATGTAAAACATTAGATCATGATCTAATATTTTGTCTGTAAGATTTGAGTAATATATGAATATGAGCTAACATTAGCCTCGAGTCTAGTATTGTCTAATATTGGACAAGAGTGGGTTGCTCTAGCAGTGAGCATCCTTCATTTCCAACCAATAGGTTGTGAGTTTGAGTCACCTCAAGAGCAAGGTGGGGAACTCTTGGAGGGAGAGAATAAAAAAAATAAAAAAAGAGTCTAATATTGTCTGGAAGAATAATTTTTCAAGGTCTATATCTGCATAAGTTTTAAGAATATGGACAAAATCTAAATGATGGACTAAAAAAGGACATTTGCGTAAATCACCAAATCAAAGTAGGCCTACCAAAATGGAAACCAGAGAAAATAGCCCATAAAAGCCAGCCCAATTTGTTAGAGCTTCTGCTTGAATCTATTCTATTTTTTAGCAAAAGAAAGAGCTGGATCCATGACAGAATAATTCTAGTGAAGTGGACGTGAAGAAACGAAGCTCCACTTCTCCATCTTCTTTGGTTCCTCTTTTAAGCTCTTATATAGTCAGTCCCTCCTTCAGCAAAACATAACATAACATAATATTACTCGTCAGATAACAGTGTTGAAACTGATAATGGAAAATACGAAAGGATTAGAAGGCGGAGTAACGATGATGGGGAAGGCGGAGATCGATACGAGAGCTCCATTTAGTTCAGTAAAAGAAGCTGTCATGTTGTTTGGAGAAAGAGTTCTTGCTGGAGAGCTCTACTCTGCTAACAAGCTTAAACAGGTCCATTTCCCTTCTCCACTTTATGTTATAGCTAGCTATAGCAAATTTAGTTGCATATTATTTGACTCTTGTAGAAATTACATTTTTACTTGAAATCTTTTTACTTATACTAAGTGGATTCGAAACATAATATTTATTATTGTTTTAATGGTTTTGAATATAAAATTATGGTCTGAGTCTAAAATAGAATAGATTCAGTTAAAATCACAGATATACTAATCTAGTCCGCTACAATTTAACTTCTAGAGTGTATTTACTAAGCTTGATGCATTTTGTATACATAGGGGCAGGGAAATATTTTTCAAACCTGTGTATTGAAATCCGTAATGTTAAAATACGAATGTGCATATCGGTGGGTGCAAAAATGAAGAATTAACCTAAAAAATCGAAGAAAATACCATATAGGAGTAATATTCTAATATCATCACGTTATGTTATCTGCAACAATAAGTATTGTTAATCAGGGGCGGAGCTAGGTGGGTAGAAGGGGTCAGCCGAACCCCCTTCGTCCGAAAATTATACTGTGTATATAAGGTCAAAATTTCTTTTTCATGTACATATATTAGATGTTGAATCCACTTAGCTTCTTTGCGTATTTACTTTTAAATTTTTTTAATTCCCTTGACCAAAATCTTGCTTCCGCCACTGCTGTTAAATAGAGCAAACACCATAAGATAACCTGGAAAATAAGTGTAAATAACTTGCTATAGCATACAAACACTCTCACTGTATATAACTTACTCCTTTTTTTTCTTGGATTTCATTTTGCGCCGATAATAGAAGAAGGATGGATCATTAAGTGAGGACGACAGTGACTCATTTGATCTTGGAACAGTAACTACAGAGCTACAAGAGACAAAGCAAAGACTAGAAAACGCACGAGAGGAAAGATTTGTAATGGTTACTTGTCTCTCTTCTTTAGAAGAAGAACTTGAACGCACAAGAAAAGAGCTTGAGAATCTAAAATTCGAGCAACAATCCAAAGAACAAGTTATGGTATCAGAAATTGAAGACCTCAAGTTTATAGAGAAGTCACAAATTATGGCAAATGAAAACATTGAGTTTCAAAAGAAAAGATATGTGACATTTGCAAATCCTCCGACTTTAAACGGACTTGTAATTCCACAAGGTGATGATGTTCTTTCACAAAGACATCCTTCTCTCAAGAAGAAGAAGAAGAAGAAAATCCCTCTTATTCCTCTTATAGGAGGAATTTTTTCTAGGAAGAAAGGTAGTAATTCTGATATTTAATCAGGTCGAGTTTAAAACGAACAAATTAATATGCAAATCACGAGGAGTGAGGCAACGATAAAGTTATCTTCGTGTGACTTATAGGTCATGGGCTCGAGCCATGGAAAGAGTTACTAATACTGGTATTAGGATAGATTGTTTATACCACATTCCTTAATGTGCGGCCTTCCCCGGGCAATGCGGGATACTTTGTCCACCGAATTGCCTTTTTATATATCTGGTAAATTTTCAATAATTTTGTTTAAAATCATAGTGTGAAGCTATAGATGTGTTTCTTTGTGTAAATTTTTCAATAAGGTTTGTATTATTACTTGAATGATATGTAGTTCCTTTCGCTTCTTGTACTAATGAATAGAGAATGAGTTTTACAAATTTTAATTATATATCTTCAAATTAAGATTTAGAAAAGCAAATTTGTTATAATTAAACCTGAAGATATCCCCCATATACACTATGCATGAATTTACAACATCAGAACTCAAAAGCCAACACAAGCTACAAGCAAGGTTGCATATAGTAACAGAATTCGAAGATAAACAAAATTACACAATAACGTCAGATTTTCTACCACTGAAAGTTCCCTGATCTTGTGAAGACTTGTTGAAAAACTCTATACAATCCGCAATAGCTTCATTATAATGAGAAGTTGATGAATAATAGGAACTACACGAAGTCTTAGGCGGGTCGGGCCTATCACATGACCTCCGCCTTTGTCCTGAGCCCGGCCCGGAGGCCATCGCTCCTTGAGCTCGAGTTGGCCTCCTCCGGCCGGACGGTGGAATCGGAAAAACAAACCGCATAACAATCTTTCGGAAGCGATCAAAAAGCTTCATGGCTGAGAAATTGATCAATTTATTAGAAGACTGAAAATTTTCTGAGGATATTTCAGAACTACTACCTCTTACTTGTATAACAAAACTTTCTCTTTGGAAAGAAGGCTTGTTAGTGTACATTATTGTTCTTTCTCTTTTGATATTGGAATTTTCAGAACACAAAGCCTTTGTAGTTTGATCAAGTCTGGCTATAAGAAGAGATATATATTCATGACAAGGAAAACGATGATGTCTCAAATCTTTAACCATGTGACCAAATCATATGTATGGGCTTTTGCTGTCCTTTCCAACTACATTTGTTTATTCAGGTTGTTTCATTAACTTCCAAGTAATAATCATGTCTCGTACCATGATATTCATTTAGAAACTGAATTCAAAGATTTGATTAAAATAATCATGTTATAATGGTTATAATTTCCTTGTCTCTAACTTTTTGAAGCAACTTTCAGTATATATTTGCATGTTTTAGCGTGTGTTACAACAAGCTATAGATGCATGCATCAAAAAAAATAATCCAATTACGTGAAAAGAGATATCAACTGACTTATGGTCATTTATGCAATTTGTAAGTCCGATCGTTTCACTAAAAAAAAACAGATGATATGTTCCAGATTAATGTGATAATAACGACACAGTAAATGATGTTCAAACAGAGTTTATCCGAAAAGGCATAACTACTAATGGGTCGTTTGTTAGGCTGTACTAAGTAAAATAATTCTTGTATAAAAATTTAATCCGTTCAATACAATGTTTGATTGCTCAATTCAATTTATGCATACATAATACATGAATTACTTATACCTCATAGGAGGGCTTAGCTAATACCAAGGAAACCAAGGTATTACTAATCCCTGCATTAACTATACCTGGATAAGACCCTAAAATTACTAAATCGCCCCTCAAACCCTTTTCCTAAATTTCTTTATATACAGAAAAAAGAATATTCAAGGGTATAATTGTAAAGAAGATTTTGTACAGTTTTAAACCAAACACAAGCTTAGATTATACATTGCATAGATAATTTTTAATACAATGAACCAAACACTTGATAAAAAACAATCTCAACACTATAATCCCTACATTACTTGTGTTCGTACCGAACGACCCCTAAGTGTTATTTTTCTTGATTAATTAACTTTTATGCACTAGGTAATTACGTACGAAAAAGCTAAGTTGATTAATTATCTGCGATGTAACTTCAGAATGGAAAAGTTATGATGGTTTGCTAATCACATTTATATTTAAATGACTAAATTAGTAGTAGACAGCAAGTTCACTAAGACATGATTGACTGGCCTACTTTCTAATTAAAAGCAAAGTAAGTTTGAAAAGTACGACATCAATAATAACCTGCCTTTTTTCCTAAGATAATATTCTCTGGGAATCACTCCCAAATGAGTACTTCATGTGCTATGGCCTATTTCATACCTCAGAAAATGTATATTGCTTCTTGTTCAAATTGTATAAGATAGTTAATTGTTTAAGATTACCTTCAATTATTTGGTTTTGCATTGGATGTTGAATTAAAGTATTTAAAGAGTTCATGTTTTATTTATGATATACATAAGAAAATTCTTCACCGCCTCAAAAAAATTTAAGAAATCATATCAGAAAAAATTATTCGTGAATGTTCAATTAATTTTTATTAGGAGTAAGTGGGGTGGAGTTGGGGCAGTTCGGATTGCATATGAAAATTTCGGTTTGAATTTTCGATTTTCAGATTGAATAAATGACAA